>KN474903.1:25797-43762 GCA_000787095.1 Periophthalmodon schlosseri
ATAAAAAGTCAACAGTAGCGACATTAGCTCAGTTGGTAGAGTGTTTGTCCATTGATTCAAACGTTGTCGGTTCAAATCCTGGGGACGGTCAGATCCACTGGCCCACTGGCCCACAGGTTAGCAGTGTCATTGTGTCCTTGGGCAAGACACTTAACCCACCTCACCCCCAGGGTCTACCTACACTGGTGTATGAATGTATATGTGAATGGGTGAGTGGTTCCTTGATGTAAAGTGCTTTGAATGCCTAGAAGGTGGAAAAGCGCTATATAAAAATGTGCTCATTTCCCATCTGGATATCTAGGGTCTTGAATGTTGAGATGTATTTAATTATTAGGTCTACTTTCTGGTCTTGTTTAAAGGTTTTGGTTACACTTTAGAAAATAGGATTAGGAATAATTAATAGTTAAGCCTGAATCATTCCAATTATTTGTTCATTATGAATTAAGTCTTTCTTCAGGCTTTATTCCTTCTAATTAGGTATAGTTATTATATTAAGTGTTACCGTCAGATAAAAATATTTTTGACTTACTTATTTGACTAGGTTGAGTGAATTTTAAATTTACAAACTAAGTGAATTTACCTTGAAAAAAATGGAAAGAAATACAAACTTTGAAAATCAAGTCTAACTAACTAAAATATTATTAAAACTATTCAAAACAAGTATGAAAACTGAATTCAAACAATTTTCAGTGTTTTAGCTGGATTTTGACCGACAGATGGCTAAACATAGAACCACGTATACACAGGCAAACACGAAACAATAGTAATTAATCACCATTGAGGTCACAAGACAGCAGAATATGCTGTCCAGAACAAAGCATTCTGGGTAAACTGTATATGCATATTATATAATGCTATGCTGGCGAGGCACATGCAGTGTTCTGGGGCACTGCCTCAATGTATGCAACTGCAAAAACAAGAAATAGGACAGGTTATTTTAGGACAACACATGTTTTAGGTGTTGGGAAATGTTAAAATGGGTAAAAATGTATTAGAATGATTGGACATATATGAGAATGGTCTTTGGATCTGTTTACTTGTTAGGGTAAATTTTAATCTTAGCTCTTAGGGTCAAAATGAGACTGAGGCTGTTAGCATGCTGGACGTTGTTAGCATTATTGTGACGGCAACACTCACCTCACAGTGAATAAATAGGATGCCCGGAATGCATAAGGTAAGCATGACATAACTTTGGACAGATGCAAAGAATTTGAAACAAACTAGCTTTTAAGACAGCACCTTTAATAAGTGGTATAGGAAAAAATAAGAATGATTCTGTTTTTTGAGAATTCTTAACACTGTCAGTTTGTAACATATATTTTCAAAACTTTCTTCATTTAGTTTGTTGAACCAGGGAGAAGCCAGGCAAATAAGTGTATCACATAAAACAGCCTATCATCATCATCAAAGCTTCTACACCAGGGGTCTCCAACCTGTAGCTTTCCACCCCCTTCTAAGGAGCTCGCAAAGGGATTTCTGAATATACATATATGAAATACATCTATACGTATTGTGCTGAATAACTCAAATTTGATGATTTGAAGTTACTACTGTGATGTCTAACCTTATGCACTAATAAATGGATAATGGTTTATATTTTATAGAATCTAACTGTACCCCATCTAAGGCTTTCCGTGGCTCTTATATTTATCTTTTTGTTTAGTAAAGGCAAAGGAAAAAAGTTGCAAACCCTTGTTCTACACAAACAAATCAAAACATGGCCTTTTTTCTAAGCTTGTGATCTAGCTTAAGTTTGTGTATCTAGTTTATAACAGATGGCAGTGGCTCACTTGTCAGAGAGCGCTCATGATACAGGGATATTTGTCTTCCAAATTTGAGAGATGTACGCTACAAAAAAGCTGCTATGGTTGGATTATCCTAAAATTGCACAGTATGGTCTGGTCCCATATCTCCATAAGAATGATATCTGTGGTTTTATAGAGAGGGATATCAGTCTGGTCACCACGCTCTCTGTCGCCACATTCAGACATTACTATGCAATCAGATGTGTTTATTTCAGTGAAACATGTGTAAGAAAGGAGCTCATTGGTCACCCATCATTTTGAACAAAATCAAACTTCTCTCACCTCAGATTTAGTGCTTTGCTCATTGATTCCACAGAAATATGCAATTCATATTTGTTTTGATACAGATGGACCATGGATATCCCTGATTGGCTGATCCAGTTGTCAATCAAGCTCATCTGAATTTAGAGAGATTCAACGATGACCAGACTCACATCTTCGTTAAGTATTGGAGAAATGTGTATTCTGGATCCCAGGCAAGCTCCAGAAAGTAGGAAGGACTGGCTCACCATCGGCAAGTTTGGAATCGATTTCCTCTCACATCATTGGGTACTTGGTCACCTCGCCACTTTATGAATGTGTGCATGAGTGATCGGTGGTGGTCGGAGGTGCCAAATGGGCAGATTGGTTTACCCCAGTGCAGCCACAACTAAACTTGGTCAGAGTAATTATGTCAAGTCCAGTATTTCTTTTTTTAATCACACATTTTATTGACCTCATTAATGGTAACGGTAATGTGGTGATTAATTATAGTTTTGGCAGTTGACTAAGAGCAGTTTCCCCTTTCCTCTTAGACATGTCAAAACAAAACACAAGAGGGGAACATTTTTACAGATGAGAAGCCCTGAGTCCCGCCCTGGGAGACAAACAAGATTCCCGGTGCAGTGTTAAACCCACCTGAGCTACAGGGATGGGGGGGAGGAGGGAGGAAGGAGAGAGGAAAGGGGGAGGAAGAGGGGAGGAGGAAGGGGTGGTGCTGTTTTTTTTAGAGATTGAGTGGATAGAGACGTGACATCTTTGCTGACATCTCATTAATTCAAAAGCTGTCCCCAGTGGGAGCAGCAACTGCAGAAAAAAATGCTGCAGTTCTCCGTGTTAACACCGGGTGACAAAGAGGCGCTGTGTAATGACTTGGCTGTGTGTGCTGCTGTTGCTGGTGGTGGTTTGCATATTCACACAGCTTTTATGTGGAGAGCTGGTGCTTGAAATGGTCAAGAGGAGATGACTCAAGTCTGAAGAGAAGAGAATTTGCATTTGGATGAGCATGACAACAATAGAGGAAGACTTTAAACAAAATTCCTCATCTTAAAGAATGATTGCGTACCAGTGCATAGTGGGACTGTAATCACATTTCAATGACACTTATGATTATTGCACTAATCAATTTGTTCCTTGCAGATTGTTCCTTTCATATGTTTACAACACATCTCCTACCTACCATCATTGCATCATTGTGTTCTTTCTTTATCTTTATTTATACAGGGGAACCCAATGAGAACACTTAGACTCATTTTCATGGTTACCCTGTTCAAAATACTGTACAAACAAAAAACAAACAAAACAAATAAGTATACAAGTCCATATAAAACATTAAAAACAGGTGCAGGTGTGAGTATAAAAGTTTTCTACTGGATTATTAAATTGCGATTGTGGCACCAAAGTATCCAATTTTGCTTGTCCTTGAAATATCCCATCTTTGTGAAGCAAAACAGCCAAAAACCTTTTTCCCATCTCAGCTCTAGAGCGGCCAGTCCTTAGCCTTATACAGTCATGTGACCTGGTATTAAATGTTCCTGTATTAAAAAGCCTGGTTAAAAAGCAGGTGAGATTCTATTCATTTTAGGTGCCGTAAATCTCCACTTTCTGTCAAAGCAAATAATCATTTGAACTGTGATTTCAATGTATATAGTTATTTGTATAATCTTGCTTATATACATGTTTTATATAATCAAGCGGCCCTAGTTCACAGTATTACCTTCATTTAGATTAGATGATGAATAGGGCTTTACTTTATAATACCTTGTTCAAAAATCTTTTCTTTGTCACGCAGTTATTCATGTCATTTTTTACATCACTATAAAGACATCTCCAACAGCCTGCAGGTGCTGGTATCTGCCCATACAATGGGATAATGAGGTCCCAGACGCACCATTCTTCTTAACCTGATACTTAAAATATCATTCAATATCACACACGAAGCTCTCATCGGGTTTACAGGACTAAGTCTAACCAAGGCCAACACACAGAAATGCAGCCAGGCTAAAAATAACCAACACATGTTTATGAATGAATGAGTGAAAGATCCTTGGTACATGTGGAGCATTGGAAAAAGTGAATGATGTATGATATAAAATCTATAGGCGTTGATCTATTGAAATGTACAGTGTAGAATGACATAGACCAGTGATTAATAACATTTGAGCTTTTAAATGGCATAGTGGCTCACATTTACCTCACAGCAAGAAGGTTCAGGGTTCAACTCCCAGATTGGGGTGTATTACTGGGGTTCAGATGACATCACAACATTCTAAGGGATATAATATTTATAGGAGTTGGGGGGCAGATAAAAGTGTTCATGTTAATGTGCCTATGTCTGAAAGTATGACTTCATCCAGTTATATAATTTGAAAATCACCAATATAACTCCATTCCATAGAGCAGTGTTTCTCAACTAAGGGTATGGGGACCGCTGGGGGTACGCTGGCACTTACCAGGAGGTATGATCCCAGATTTAAAAGAAAGGTTGCAATGATCGGCATTTGGATGTATATGTATATTCTTTGTAGTACATTTTACTTCCTTAAGAATGTTTATGTAGGACAAATTTGAAACATAATAGTTAATATTATTGGAAATGTACAAGTAAATGGATTTTATAATTACTAAAGAAACACCATAACCATTAATACGGGGTACTCAAAGTGTGGGTACTTGAGATAAAAAAGGTTAGGTTGCAATAAATAAAATACTTCCAGTCTATTGTCAAAGGTTTGTCCACAGAAAGACAGGTAGAAACAGGAATGAGAGGAGCCACAGTTGCTGAAATAGAAAGACTAATTGCTCCTCTCTCAGCCCCGGCTCACTGCACTCAGCTCCACTCCGAGGCACTTTCACTTTAACAAGAGGTCAAAGCTAAGGTCAGAGGTCAGGGGTCAGGCAGGTAGATACTGAACAATACTGTGTTTGAACCCATTCGACCCACAAGGAAAAATAAAAGAGTTGAACCACACTGCAGGGATCCGTACATCTACACACTGTCTGCCACTGGACAGTTTAACAGAAAAGGGTTAGGGCAAAAATGTCTTTTAAACCCATTTATAAAGCCTCTGGAGAAATACCGGTACATACAGGTTAAAAACATGAATTAAATATGTAAATATTGTTGTTTAGCTTTTATTTTGCAAGAGGTATACAATCATGTGGTTCAGTGGCAAAGCAGAAGCACATATGCTTTCACTTATCTTAGCTTTATAAGATTCAATCTCGAGTCTGCAGCTTGTCTAATGCCATTCTGTACCCCGATGTGATACTCCTGTCAACAAAGCTTAACTTAAAGTTGCACTAAGTAACCTTTCTTATGATGGGTGTCCACCACCTGCTTCTCCCCATAAATACGTTATTGCTTTGCCTCTATATAAGTATAGGTGTTTTTATTGCCTTGAAAATAATGCATTCTTTTTGTGAGCGAACTCGTCTCCAGACCTGCCAGTCTCCATGGAGATACATGCATTTAATACGTATCTTGCAAAAGTTTTAGAAAAGGTAGCTGCAAATCAAGTTAAGTTTTGCAACTTAACAATCCTTCTTTGAACATGGGGCGCTTAGGCATAATTTATCTCCTATTTATAACTCGATCCTCAAACCCAAATCAAAATAAGGAAAACGATAGTGATATTAAGTATGATTATAGGTGTGAAAGCACCCATCCTCAACCATTATTCAAAATATGAGTCAGTTCACACTTAGTGTAGTTCAATAGACCTAGCTAACAAACAAAAACTGTAAACAAACAAAAAGTGTAAACAAACAGGCTTGATAGTTTCAGTGCAGTTAGCTCCTCTCTTCAGATAAATATAAGAAAGTGTCCACCAGCAATCTGACCAGAACTGAAGCAGCGGCTTGGATGAGCGATGAAATGTTTTTACTCTAAAAACGTTTTTTGTCCTGTTGACAGAATTGATTTTTTCTTTTACTATAAATCAATTTAAAGAGGAAGAAAAGCTTTTGGTTATTTTGCCTCCCAAAGATGGAATATATTTCAGGGACATGCAAATTTAACATGCAATTTAATAATCTGGTAACAAAAATGTTTACTCACACCTGCACCTGTTTGTAATGTTTTAAATGTACTTATTTGTTTTGGTGTTTGTTTTTTGTTTGTTTGTATTTTTCTGTATTTTAAACAGGGCGCCCGTGAAAAGGAGAGTGTGAGTGCTCTCATTAAAAATAAATAAAATACTGTCCAAAAAATACTGTACACAAGCATCTTTTAAAAATGATCAAAACTGACCCTCCTGTCACCAATACAGTCACGCATACAGGTGAAATAACCTAAAATGCTCCTACTTAATAATTACAAGAGGAAACACTTCTATCAATGTAACGACTGAATGAACTATCACTCAAGACCCATTAGCTGTGATGGTTTCAAGTACTAAATAGCCCCACTTGTTGCTTTGATAAAATAGGAAGTTGCATGGAGTACCTTATATGGCCCCTCTTCAGGCCATGTCCAATTTCTACAGCACTTGTCAGTTTGCAGTGAGAGGTTGTCATTGAATGAAGCTTTGGGAAGGTGTGAGTGTGTGTGTGTGTGTGTGTGTGTGTGTGTGCGTGTACCTGTCTACATCACAAACAAAGCTGGACGTGCAGAGGGGGCGGGCCTTTCTTTGGTGTATGTACACTGTTTGAAGTGAGTGTTAGAAGTGGAGTCATGCTGAGCCATAACCCCAGATTCTATAACCTGCAGATATTCACTCTGGTGGTGCATTTGTGGGTGGGTATTTTTCACATTGTGGGGCCTTTCTGTATATAAACTCAATTCATGGGGATCTGCCTCTTTTATGAGGACAAAAATCAGGTCCACATGGCGTAAACTCTTAGACAAAATATGGTTTAAAGCTCAAATATGGGGTGTTAAGGTTAGGCAAGTAACTACAGTTAAGGTTAGGAGTAGTCTCCAGAGATTTATGTAAGCCAGTGTTATGCCCACATCCAACATACTGTATGTGTGTAACAAGTCTAACCAAGGCCAACAGACAGAAATGCAGCCAGGCTAAAAATAACCAACACATGTTTATGAATGAATGAGTGAAAGATCCCTGGTTCAAAGATACATGTGGAGCATTGGAAAAAGTGAATAATGTATGATGTAAAATCTATAGGCATTGATCTATAGAATGACCAGTGATGAATAACATTTGAGCTGATAAGTGTCTCACATTTACCTCACAGCAAGAAGGTTCAGGGTTCAACTCCCTGATTGGGGTGTATTGCTGGGTTTCAGATGGCATCAGAACATTTTAAGGCCTATAATATTTATTGGAGTTGGGGGGCAGGCCTGAAATCATCCAGTTATATCATTTGGAAATCACCAATATAACTGGATTCCATAAAGCAGTGTTTCCCAACTAGGGGTATGGGGACCGCTGTGGGTACGCTGGCACTTACCAGGAGGTATGATCAAGATTAAAAAAAAAGGTGGCATGGAGCTCAACAGTGACAGCCTGCTCTGTTTCCGAGAGTAAATTTTCCATTCATTTTTCCCATTTTTCCCAAAATTCAAATATTAAGAGTTCAAAGGCATTGCGGAGGCTAACCAGCTACGTGTTAACGAATATCCATAATGCAGTTGCTTTAAGTCCAAAAAAGCTGTTTAAAATGCAAGATTCTGCAAAATGTATTAATAACTTTGGGGTTTATAATGTTTCAGAAACAGATTTTAAATAAAGTTGTAGGTCTTGTGGTCATTAGTTACCACACAGCTGATTATCCCCAAGCCAGTTTTTGAACTTTAATATACGTTTTTTTTCTATGTCTATCAGAAATGAATGGGAAATATGTATATTCTTTGTAGTACATTTTACTTCCATAAGAATGTTTCTGGACCATTTTGAAACATATTAGTTAATATTATTGGCTATGTACTGTAATATCTGTGTATAGATACTGGGTAGTAGGTTCTTATCACTTTTATTTTGGGCAGAGTTTGACTAGTATTTCATGTTTTGTAATTTATAATATGCATGGAAACATTTTCTTTGAATCATTCTAATTTCACAAAAGTGCAAAAGGTGAACCACATTATTTATAAGGGATTGACTTCTACAACCACATTGCCATCTGTGTTCCTTCTTTACACAGTATTTTAACATTTAACAAAGGTAAATGCACACTATGATTTTTATTCATTGACTTTTTATTTTATTGACTTTTCTCATGTTCTAAGTCTTTAGGTAACTGGTACAAAGTGCAAATGTCATGTCTCATCACGTCCTGTTTCCTCCCCTTTTATTTTGCTAATTGTTTTATTTTGAAATCATTTACCTTGTTTCTGTTGCAGTTTACTTCCTGCTCTCTTGTGTTGTGCGAATGTGCTGCACCTGTGTTTTATGAGCTCCCCTTTCTAGTCTGTGTGTTCCCTTCCTCATTTTGCCAAACTGTCTCTCAGTGGATGTCCTGTATTTCTGTGTGTTAAAGGTTTTTGGACCCTGCCTATCGGCCTTATTAAATCTGCTCAAAACCTCTTCTGACTCTGGGTCTGTTTTGGAGCCATTCATTGTACAAACATAAATGGCAACTCATTAAAGAACCTTACATGAAACATTTATGTATTAATTAAAGCTAAAGTGAAAGTCATGAAACTGTGTGAGTAATGCAAACATCTGCACAAAGATCCCTCAAGGTCAAAGAACAACATCATTAAGTGTTTCTTTTTACTGAAATAAAGTTGCAATTCTGTACAGAACTGCTTCTATAATGTCACTTTTCTTTAATTTAAAATCTGGTACATTGGGTTTTTCTCCTATTTTTATTTGCAATCCACTGAAAAGATGTAACGTTTAGCTGTAATCATAGACTGTATAAAGAAGTGGACTAACGGAGTGTGACGTCACCCATAGCGTTCGGCTCCAGTCAAATGAAGTACATCGAGGCTAGGAGTTAGAGGGGAGAATTTGGAGCTGAGTTCCATATTTGGAATTGTGAACGCGAGTATCAAAGCAACCAAAGAGCCAATCTGGAGAGAAGCTGTTGAAGGTAACGCCCCTTCCCGTTGCTAAGCGCCTGCCCCCTGCCAAAATAAAAATACCAGGATCATGTAGAGCGGGCCAATACAAACATTTTAAGACCAAAATGGCAAGTCTGACAGCAGCATTTACGGAGAGAGGGGTGACAATTTTCTAATGTAAATTGGAGCCAGAGTCGACAGAGCTGGAAGTGCGCCCATGATCACTTCCTATTTGGAACGTGGCGGCTAGCAGGTTAGCTATGTCCATTTATGGTTGTAATGTAATAACATTGATTCAAATAGTCAAAGCTGAGGTCAGAGGTCAAAGTACAGGGCATTTGTCCTCTATTCATTCACAGTGGTAAAGCTCCACAGTCACAGCTGCTCCAGAGCAACACCACAGAGATAATGCAGTCATTCAAATCACACAAGCACATACACAAGCACATTCACAGGCAACGAAGGTGAAGTGTCATGCCCATGGACACAATGGTAAAGGGAACTGAACAGCTAAAATAAATGTTGGTTAGTAGTTAATTACCGTCCCATGACATCACTACATAACTCACATAATCTGGTAGTGTAATGAATCTGGCTGGTTTATTTTCAAGATAAAATAGTGTCATGTCATGTAACTTTGTGAAGGAATTATGCAAATTTCTTCATTATACAACTGTTCTGGTGTCTCAAGGTGAACCAACACAATGATACACACCGTTAAACTTTCTCTGCAGTAACATGTAAAAAAAGTTTCAGTTTGCTGCCATGACAACCATCTCAGCATCTTTCCGTCTGCTTTAATTAATAGATTAATTAATGATAATCCCTCAGTCATCCAGGTCTGATCCATAGTAAAAGCTAAAAGTTAAATCTGTCAACCAGACAAAAAGTTGTAAGAGTGAAGACGTTTCGCTGCTCATCCAAGTTGCTTCTTCAGTTCTGGTCAGATGACTGGTGAACATCATGTCTGTTCATTAACGCGCAATGTCCCAACCAAATAAATAAATAAATACATTTGCATCCTGGCTCGCTCTATTGTTCTCTTTGTTTCTTTTGGGTCTGCTTTGGGTCTGAGGATGGAGTTATTGATGGGAGAAAGATGATGTCTAAGGACTGTCTTTCCTAACAAAAATTGCTTCTTCAACTCCCCTCTCAAACCATTTCTTTTCTCTGGCTAAGATTTGTACTTCACTATCTTCAGCATTATAGTTGTTATTCTTGTTAGATTTCATTAAGGTGCCCTATGTAACTTTTTTTGGCAGATGGTATGGCATCTGCTTGCCTCCATAGAGATATTATTACTTTGTTTTACATGTTTCACAGAATGGCATTAAAGCTATCTATTTCCATGGAGACAAGCCGGGGCCAAAATACAGGTTAGATCTATGGAGAAGTGACCCTGCATGTTTCAAGAGATTTTTGAACAATTAAAACATCTAATTCAAGATATATATGTTTTAGGCCATGCTGTGGAACATTCTAGGCAAAGCAATCAAATCTCCATGTGGTGTAACCCAACCAAGAAAGTTTCGCAGTGCACCTTTACTGTTCTTATACTTGGTTGTTGAAACACTTAAAATTTTTTTTCTCCCAACACTGAGGCAGGTAACAGGGCATGTTCAGTGTGACTTAACTTATAGGCCACAGCCATCTGCCCTCATTTAGTAATGCATCAATCTGACCTACTACTTACCACATGCTGGATCCAACATGAAATATGCAGGAAGTGACTAACAGAGGGGTGTTACCGAGGCGACAATGAAGGGGCTGAGGGGGCGGGTCTACTCTCGACGGGGCGCATGACCCCATTTAAAAGGTCGTCTCAGGTGAGCTGCCTTCAGGTATAGCAACAAACAGTGGATCAGACAGTAAATTAACATTAAATATCAAGAGGCTAAAGTTACACGAACTGGAGTTATTTGTCAAATGTATCACAACAAGTTGCAAAGAAAAGCAATGTGACAAAATGCTACCGAGGTTTAACCTGGCCAGAAGATCAATTTTCGCAAGCTAGCATTTTAGGCCAAAAGCCAAAGGTGAAACGCCCAAACGAAACAAAACAAACAAAGCAGTCTATATTTTTGCTAAAGCATGGAGACCCACGCTTTAGCATCAGACCCAGCAAACAAAGGAACAAAGTTGACAAACTACAATAGAACCAGCCAGGGCCATTAAGGTTGAATGGAGGCTCGTTGAGGCTGAAACTGGAGACAATAGCTGTTTACAGTTTCAATGTAGTTAGCTCCCCCTTCAGATAGATATAAGGCAGTGTCCACCAGCAATCTGACCAGAACTGAAGAAGCGGCTTGGATGAGCAGGGAAACGTCTTCACTCCTACAACTTTTTGTCCAGTTGACAGATTTAACTTTGGCTTTTACCATAAAGCATGGAGACATACTCGAAACACATTAGTTCCTTATACCTGAGATCCATGTAACAGAACATTGTATACAGTCCACCAACCCATGGAGACTAGCTTATTATTATTATTTTTATCAATGCGTTCACAACCAAACCACACTTGAACCATGCATACTGCTGTTGTGTCCTTGAGCAAGACAGTTCCCCCTCTTATAAGGCAAGGCAAGTTTATATGTATAGCACATTTCGTGACCAAAGTAATTCAAAGTTCTTTACAGAATAAGAAAGACATTAAAATCACAATACAAACAAATCAAAACATAAATAATCGTCATAAAATAAACATTAAAAGAGAAGAGTGCAGAATAAAAACCTTTCAGTCATATGCACAGCTAAACAGAACCGTTTTGAGCCTGGATTTAAACATTGTCAACATAGAGGCCTGTCTCACATCTTCAGGAAGACTGTTCCGGGTTTTAGCTGCATAAAACTGAAACGCTGATTCCCCATGTTTAGTCCTGACTCTGGGCACCAGCAGGAGGCCGGTCCCTGAAGTCCTCAACGTCCTATAAGTGTGCAGTAGTTTACCATCATAATGTAAGGGGTGAATGAATAATGCACCAAATTGTAAAGCGGCTTTGTGAGATACATAAGACTAATTTATCATTTTCCTTATTAAAGTATACAGTGGAGTCACAGCCTACCTAAAAACATTTTTCAACTATTTTAACATTTTGTCAATTCATTGTAGACAAGACAAAAATCATTATGAAATCATCACTACAGCTACTGGCTTTTGTGTTTTATAATTAATATAAATATTCAAAGGTAAAATGTTGCTAGCAGACTTCCACCATTCCCTTGACAGCTTTTTGGAACAAATGATGTGATTTGCGAGTTTTTAATGCATAATAAATACGCCCAGGTGTTGCTTAAAGGTCAGCCACTCCATTCAGCCCATATAAACTGTGAAGAGGAGACAGAACTGATTTACTGAAAATGTATTTGAAATTATTGTGGGAAATAAGTAAAACTAAAAACCTAACCTCTGCCAAGCCTTAGTATCTTGCAGTGCTAAAGTGTTTCATGTGCCCAGTATTGCCTGGAATGTTCCACAGTATGGCATTAAACTTAAGGTCAGGGTTAGGGTTATCTCATATTTTTGAAGTACAGGTGTTTTTATTACTCAGAAAGACCTGCATTCTTACTGTGAGTGGGATTGCCTCTCCACAGATCTGGCCTGATGGCATCACTGCTTGTCTCCATGGAGATAGATGCCTTACTGTGAAACAATCCGAGCAAAACAATAACCTCTCCATGGAGACAAGACGTTGGCAAACTGTCCGCCAGAAAATTTACCTAGTGCATTTTTAATATAGTTTTTTATGTTTCTGAGCTACTGTGTCCAACAGTTTCACTTATTATTATTACTGTTGATCAGTTAAGTTTGTCTAAAGCCCGCCACACTCTACAAAATAATTTGCTCGATTTAAAACCTGATTTGCTTCTCCCCAACTTCGGGGAGGCGTGACCCGACTTTGGATCCTGCTCTGTCATATCACATGTTATTTTAATAGATCCATGGTCATATCGTAACCACAAAACATCATCATGGCAACAGCCAATAAAACAGAGCGCTAGGGGCAGACGGAGTGACGCATAAAGAGGCGCAAACCTGATACAAACTCAGGAAATAGCAAAAAGAATGAGACGACTTTATTACTCACCTCTCGTAAAGTTTTAAGTTAAACTGCAGAATCTCATCCATATTATCCAATAGAATTTGTCCTCTGCAAATAATGACCCCCGTCAACAAAACAACGCTATTAATCTAGTCTGAAGTGTTCTTTAAAAAGTAAAATGGCGAGAGTAGTTCCTCACGTGTGTCTGTTTACATCCACACAGCGTGGATCAGGGTAAAGCTGCTGCTACAATAAACACGGCTCAGCTTACTGTGCAATTTACTGCCAGCCTTCTGTGCAACAAAAAGCATTTATCTGAACTATTGCACCACAATTCACAAATAATAACACTGTTTTAACTTGGATCTAAACTAGAAATGCAATGTTCTGCTCTGATCTGACGCGAGTGGTTTGCTGACTTTGTTTTTAGCCTGTAGTGCTCTGTGGGGTGTGTTTGTCACACTTTTAAAAGTTGTTTAAGACTTAAAAATCCTCTGTAGAGTGTGGCGGGCTCACGACAGAGTATAAGGGTCAAATTTAAAAAAAAAAAAATGCGGGCGCTTAAAGTTGTAATTTTATGAGGATAAAGTCATAATTTTCCAAGAATAAAGTTGTAATTTTATGAGAATAAAGTCGTAATTTTATGAGAATAACGTTGTTGTCAAAGTAAAGACATCATTTTATCTAGACTATCTGACATTAATGTCAAAACGCAGAAGAGCAATTCGCTACCATTCGCTAGTGCAAAAGAATGGTGCTTATTTGAGTTAAAAGCTTAAATAAAAACCTATATACGATGGACATACAAATTTATATTGCTGGCCTTTTAAACATTAACAACTGATGAATCATTTCCCCAGGAATGACCCCCATGCGGCTCTGTGCTCAGCTGAGTGCTCCAGGGCAGGACACTGACCGTGCTCTGATCCACAGCCTAATACAGGTGTAGGAGTCTTGGCACGATTTTCACCAAATCTGTTTCCTTGACTTTGAGTCTTCTACTCTTCTTCACACTTGTTTGAAGGCTTGTGAATCCATTAACAATCAGGCAGTGGCAGCTCATGTTTGCGCAGTGTACCTGGAACATCCACGGATACGGGGTGGAGGTAGTGCTCCAGACCCTCACTGAGGAAGAGTAAGGACAGTATGCTGTGGTCGAATCCGCATAAAGAATTCAGGATCAGGGATTAAAACCAGCTTCAGCTCTGTGTATTAGATTAAACTGTACACATCTGGAGACAGAAACAAGACAGCACAGTGGCAATAGGGATTAGGCTACATTATAATTGATAAAACTGGGCCTGCTCAGTGCACAACACATCTTTGAATGGCGATTTTATGCCCACGTTTAGAAAAATAGAGAAACGAGGCGGAGTATGGGTAAAGATCGCGCTGAGACTCCTCCACCTGTTTGCGGCTCGGAGCACAGCCTGTGACCTGCTCAATGAGCCCCAGGGAGCACCAAGCTCTGCAGGCTTTTAACAAGGAGGAGTCTGGTCACTCCGGAGAAAATGTAGCCTACTTCATTCAACAGTTTGTGATGGACATGCACGCGTGGAGAGGTGGCAGCTAAACTGCGGTGTCTAATAATTTACAAAGATGGGACGTGTAAAATATCAGCATTTCCTTAATGGGCATTTATGTAAGCTTTTAACTCATCCAAGCACCAGTCTTTTGCAGTCTGCATTTGCTTCATGGATCTATTAAAATAACTGGATTAGTGGCCACTCATTGGTACTACAAAAAAAAAAAAAAAAATCCCTCCTGCCCAAAAAGGATTTTTCTCATAGAGCGCAATGTAATTACCAATTGCTCGTGTCTGGCTGACAGGGCACCTACAGCTTTCACAAAGGTCAAATTTTGTGGCAATTTTTACCTATTTTCAGATCATAAACATTTTCTCAGCTCAAAAACACTTTTTAATCGTTAGCTTCAGCTACGCTCTATGTCCGCTCTAGTTAAGCTCAAGCACTGATTGGTTAGAGCGGTCACGTGGTATGACATGACCGAGCATGTGAGCGATGTGATTGAGCTGAGCTGTTAATATTAATATTATTATATAGTCTTAGTTTAGTCCAGGATTGCGAATTTAGTCCCAGTTACCAAACTGGGACATGCCCCTAAAACACTTGACCATGCATGTCCTGTTTTTTATTGTTTATGCCAATAATGCCAAATACAAAATGATCAGATCCTCATTAATTCAATAATCAAAAAAGATATATGGAAACCTTAAAATAATGCATTAAAATAATCTTTTCTGAAAAGTTCAAATAAAGTCAGTGTTATTAAAAACACAAAAGTAGTCTAAAGCGTGAACCGACTTTATTTCATAATTGATATATTCATAATAGATCCATGGTTTGAATGTGATCTGACTGCTCCACAGTTGGCTGTGCTCGCTCCAACTCTCTCCTGTTCAGGCTCGCTCCCAGGCTCGCTCCTTCGTGGTCACACCAGTTAAAAATCTCCAGAAATGCTTATCTTTAACTATATTGACATAGACACTAGACATTTCAACATATGTTAACATGTTTTATCTTATCTTACAAACAACAAACTTGACATCTACAGGTGTAACTTTGTACTCATTTTAAAAAGTCCACATCAGCATTATTCTGTTTGCATTCATAGGGTCACATTTTTTCACAGCATCCTATTTTTACACTAGTCACAGCCTACATTTTCTGCGTTCTGTTCTAAATCCCAGGGCTTTTCTGCTCTGCTCCTCTTGGCCTCTCCAGGGAACCGTCCTTTTCACAAATGGGCCATCCACCAGTATTTCCAGTGGGTAGAAGCCTTACAGTGGTCTAAAGCAGTGATAAAAACTACACAAACTTACACAGCACAGATAAAATTATGTTACATCATTGGGTAACACTTTGTAATAACTACACTTTTAATAGTCTGAATAACCTTTTAATGGTTAAAAACAGAACTAGTTCATTTAAACTGTTTGCAGTCCAAAATGATGAGTTTATAAGCACTTTTCACAACTCTCGGAGACCAAGTGCAGAGTTTGTTGTAACGATAATGCTGCCAACAACTAGCATGCTAACAGTGCACTTTCTGATTATCAGACAATACAACGCTGTATAATTAGATGCAGACAGCACACAGCACACAGCAGACATATTTTGACCTCAAGAGCTGTTTATCATTCATAGCAAAAACAATACCTCCTAACCCTAAAACCCTAAGGCTAATTAAAGTAGTTATTATAAAGTTGTATCTAACAAAAATAAAATGAAATGGGGACAAAAAGGTTAAAGTTTATAGCATCTAGAGAACTAAACATGTCTTGATAGTGGTTCGATCACACAAGGTTAACAACAAGAAAGGGAGTTTAGAAGGTGAGGAGTAAGAGTGAGAAAAGTGCAAGGGAGGCAGACGAGGTGACAGATGACAACGTGAGAGAAAGGAAATGAGCTGACGTGAATGGGAGATTGAATAAAAGCTGCAGGAGACAAAGGGGAGTGCTGGAGGGAGGTTAGGGGCTGAGGAGAGGGCGTCTTTCTGCTTGTCTCTGAGAAATGTTTTTGCTATTGAATATTCAACAGTATTCAGCAGTATGGAATAAATGTTTTTTGTTGTGCATTTATTCAATAACAGGTGTTTTTATTGCTCAAAAATGTCTCGTAACCCATGCATTCCCATTCTTACTGTCAACACACACAGATCTGACCTGTATAGCAGAAGAATCAAGTGCTGGAGGTTAGGAGCTGAGGAGAGAGCACACTTTAAAAGTACACAAGCACCCCTAAAATGTGGGCAGGACTCACAAGTATGAAATTACGGTATAGTACAATATTTATTCTGTTGGAGCACATGTGTTTGGCCGTGTCTTTGTCTCAGTTCAGGAGTCTAATTTGGCCTAATCTTTTGATTATGCTACACATGCATCTTCCATGGATTTATGCTGAGATTTTTGGAGAAAAACAAGAAACGGAAGGTCTCTCCCCCATCTAATGTCGCTCTGACTTTGTCCCTCAATAACAAAGAGGTAAGTGTAATCCTTTACATTATTTCTGCTTTCTCAGTAAGTCAGCATTAGAGCTAATAACCAGCTTTTGCCAGCACTTGGCTGGCAACAACATATTTAGTCAGACACTTGTGGTTTCTCATAGAAAGAACCTGCACAGTACTGGTGCTTGTTATGGCTGTCATAATATTTGTTTAAAGATTCTAATCACTGATTGTGTTGTTGATTTGCAGCTTTCTGCTGCTGTGGCTAATGCTCAGCTGATCCTTACTCTCTCACTAACTACACACTGAGGCTTACTGCTAAGTAACACATTGTAAGAGTGTATTACAGGATTTTAAGGGATATTTTTCTTTATATTCTGGCTCAAACAGAACTCTGCATAGACAATACACGTTTCTATTTTGTACTGTGTTTTAAGGGTGGACATACAGATAACAAACAACACAGGGGCACAATAAGAGACTTGTACCTCCTCTGTTCTCAGGCTGCTTGTGTTAAAGCACACGTGGGAGAGGCAGCGTGACCTGGGCTTTATGTGAAAGGTCAGTATTTGAAATAACTACATCTGACTTTGTTTTTGTACTGGTATTTATGTCTAAAATAGGAACAATTGGATGAATGATTATTCTTATTGTCAGAGGTCCAAAGCCTCATATGTGCTTCCAAGGTGAAATATTGTCCTTTTGTGTTACACTGTGTTAAATATAGGCTAATTAGTTCATGTTGAGCTTGTGTACTGTAAGTGAGTAAGTCATAGAAATAATACAATAGGCTCTATTGCATTGTTTGTTGTTGTGTACAGTTTACATAGTGATGCTACTTTGTTGTAAATACTGTCTTTGAGCCTTTTGACAGTTATGAAAGTGGAACAATACTCTGCATGTGACCTGAACTACAGGTCAGA
>JACM01047965.1:0-14687 GCA_000787095.1 Periophthalmodon schlosseri
TAAGTAATTTAGTGAGGTTCCAAATTTATTGTTTTTTGTTTTTTCTCTTTTTTATAGTAAAAGCCAAAGTTAAATCTGTCAACTGGACAAAAAGTTGTAGAAGTGAAGGCATTTCGTTGCTCATCCAAGCCGCTTCTTCAGTTGTGGTCAGATCACTGCTGGACACTGCCTTATATCTGTCTGAAGGGAGGAGCTAACTACACTGAAACTCAAAACACCTATTGTTTACAGTTTCTGTTTGTAGACTAGGTCTATTGAACTACAATAAGTGTGCACTGTGCCTGAGTCATACTTAACATATTTATACACTTCTTAATGGGTGTTTTTCAATCCTATTAGCATCCTGGCTAGCTCTGTTGCTCTCTTTGTTTCCTTTGTTTGCTTTGGGTCTGAGGGTAGAGTTTTAAATAAGAGAGAGATGATGTCTAAGGCCCCATTTCTGTTCAAGAAAGGATTGTCTTTCCTAACAAAAATTGCTTCTTTAACTCCCCTCTCAAACTATTTCTTTTCTCTGGCTAAGATCTTTACCTCACTCTCTTCAAAGGAGAGGTTAGTGGCTTAATAGAGCTGAAATAGAGCGAGTCAAGATGCCAGTAGGTGTGAAAAGCACCCACTAAGAGGTGAATATGTTAAGTATGACTCTGGCACAGTGCACACTTATTGTAGTTCATTAGACTTAGTTTACAAACAGAAACTGTAAACAAAAAGTGTTTCCAGTTTCAATGTAGTTATCTCCTCTCTTCAGACAGATATAAGGCAGTGTCCAGCAGTGATCTGACCACAACTGAAGAAGCGACTTGGATAAGCAGCAAAAAGTCTTCACTCCTACAACGTTTTGTCCAGTTGACAGATTTAACTTTGGCCTTTACTAAGGCTCAGACCTGGACGACTGAGGGATTAC
Organism: Periophthalmodon schlosseri; assembly: GCA_000787095.1. Classification (NCBI taxonomy): domain Eukaryota; kingdom Metazoa; phylum Chordata; class Actinopteri; order Gobiiformes; family Gobiidae; genus Periophthalmodon; species Periophthalmodon schlosseri. Next base: position 902 of record JACM01047965.1, read on the forward strand.
ACAGACATCTTCTCTTTTTGCCAAATAGAAACCACGTCACTTTTTGCGGCAAATACAAAATAATTTTCAAAATGTTGGAAACAATGTATTAACTTACAACATCTTGAGGTCAGTTGGCCAAGGCTATAGTTTTGGTTGGATGATTCGAAAATGGAGTTTCTGTCGTCTAGACTAGAATGAGTCATTTTCATTAGTTAATTAAAAGTAATTTAAGCTTAATTACTGAGCAAATTCTCCAGTGCTCATCGACCTCATTTGAAAAAGTTTTTATACGTCTCGTGGCATTGATCAAAGTTTGTACAGCCGCTCTCCCTATTGACTCGATCCCTAAATGTTTTCATTTAATGAGACGTCTGAGATGGCAGCATTTTTCTTTGCCCCAAATCACAGAAAACCCATCTTTTTAATCACGCACTAGACAAAGTTTGTTCTACATCAAATCAACAGCGTCTGACATAAAATGGGGGACCTCAAAGCAGCAGCAGAAAGCGTCAAGAGACAACAAAACAAGATCCATAACTATTGTGTTTGTGCATTTCAAAGTTTTCCTCGTCTCGTGGCTCAGAGCAATGTTATGGAGAATACTGTCTGCCGTAAAAACTTCTGTTGTGTTTGAAAGAAGTGGAGGGCGACTACAAAGACCAACACAACATGGACACTAATGGACAGCCTGGAAAAGCAACTGTAAACATACAACCAGCCCCTGTACACAAGCTTAATGCTAGTTACTGATGTTTATATTATTATTTCACAATACTCATGGTACTGCAGTGTTTCCTTTGAGCAGTACTCAAACAAGAAGCAGATTGTGGTTTAGAAATTTTAATTCAACTTCAATCAAAATGTGCAGTATCAGTGTCCGTATCTGAACAACCGCAGAAAAATGTTTAGCCTAGAACAAGATCCATAACTATTGCGTTTGTGATTTTAAAGTTGTTCTCGTCTCGTGGCTCAGAGTAATGTTATGGAGAATACTGTGTGTCATAAAACCTTTTACAGCCAGCCCCTGTACACCAGCCTAATGCGAGTTAGTGATGTTTTTTATTACTATTTCACTGTACATAATGGTTGAAAGTACTAATTACACAACACTCATGGTACTGCAATCTCCTCTGATTGGCCAGTGCTCAAACAATAAGCAGATTGTGGTTTAGAAATTTTAATTTCTCTTCAAGTTTTGCATTAAAGATGGATCTAAAATGCCACTAAAATGCTTAAATCTAATACGGCGTTTACTGAAAACAATGATCCAATGCTGATTTAAAACACTGGATATGATATTACATGTATTTATGTTATAATTTGGCGTGTTGTTTTCTCATTTGCGTTGCCAGTTTCAATGCTGAAATCCAGTTGGTTTAAACCATAGACTGTATATATATAAATGGACATTGCTAACGTTCTAGCCGCCACATTCCAAACAGGAAGTGAGCATGTTCGCGCTTCCGGCTTCATCGGCTCTGGCTCCAATTCACTTTCTATTGAAAAACTGCCGCCCCTCTCTCTGTAACTGCTGCTGTCAGAATCGTCAGTTTGGTCGTAAAATGTTCGTATTAACCTGCAATTAAAGGGGCGTTACCTTCAACAGCCAATCATCAATCAGTGCTAGTGCTAGTGAGTGAATTCTGGAGTTTTTGAGCTTTCACATGGCAAAAAAAACAAACCAAAAACGTGTACGTGTCCTTTACCTGCAGGTTTAGGAACTGGCAAAACAAAGTCAATCGTGAGTGTTGTATCTTTCGTCAAACAGTAATAACGCTGGCTACGCACAGCTCCTTTAAAATATTTGTTGCCTGTTTCCAACCTCTCCGTTCATGTCTATTTATAAAGAGGTCTTGGCTTGTATCACTGTCCCCTCTCCATTTCGAGTGCCACCTTTCCCCCCGTGCACACTCCTTCATATTAATTCAAATCTTGGCTTGGCTGGCTTTATGTGTCCAATTGGCAAGTGAGTCCGCCTGGTCCAGGAGCAGTGCTGAAATCTCCCTGTAACTCCCCATGTGTCTTATGTTATTAAATCAAAGGGCTAGTGCAGAGGAGTGCTCCAAAAGGACGAGGAGAAGAAGCAGAGAGAGAGAGAGGAGAGAAGGGAGTTTTGTTTTTTGTTTTTTTTGAGCAGATAAAAGCAAAAGCAAGCGTAGCATTCTGATTTCTGCTAACACACTATCACAACCAGCCAGAGTTACTGTATTCCATTGTATATTTGCTGTAAGTCTAAAGATGGAGATGAGAATAGACACGAGCTGTTTGAGGCACTTCCCTTGGGTTCGGGTTGGAGTCTAATAAAATGGCTTTAAAACATTTTTTTCTGATTTTGAAGAACGCTTTCCAAGGTTAATGACACGGGTTAAATGAACAAATAAATACAACGAGTTTGTAAAGCAGAGGTTGGACCGGGCCTCGTCTTGGTACATTTTGTTTCTGTGACATTATTGTGTGTAACTTGGAGGCGGAAAGTCAACTGCATGATGCCATAGAAACAGAAAGTTAAAACCATACTTTGGAACATTCTCCATGGAGATAGATCCATGAGTTTTATACCCCACTGTTGAATATTACAGCCAAAGGAACATTTCCATGGAAACAAGCAGAGCAAACCCACTCAGAGGAGGCATGTTTTTCTTTGCTTTTTGGTGCAATAAAAACATCCAAAATGGGAAAAACTTTTATTTTAGTCTATTTTTTTGCTAAAAAAGTTATATATTATGGCTTTATTTTTTATTTTTTATTTTTTTGTGATCATATTTTATTGTTTAGCAGGATTCATGTGCAGTATTTACACTGAAAGATTAGAGGGGCACTATGTAAGTTTGTAGATACAGGGTCCAAAACCTTCTTGTTTGTCCTGAAATATTCCACAAAATGGTTTTGAACTTCTCCTCTGACTGGCCAGAGCTCAAACAATAAGCATAAACCATAGACTGTACATATAAATGGACATAGCTAACCTGCTAGTCGCCGTGTTCCAAACAGGAAGTGATCATGGGTGCGCTTCCAGATCCATCGACTCTGGCTCCAATTCACTTTACATTGACTTTACATCTCTAACTGCTGCAGGGAGCCTCATCATTTTGGTCTTAAAATGTTCGAATTAACCCGCTCGACATTTCTACCTGGCATTTTTATTTCACTGTTCATTTAAATTCAATTTATTTTTGTAAAGCCCAATATCACAACAGCAGTTTCGTCTTAGGGCTGAACATGAGAATTGATTTAACCAACAGAAAGTTAGAAAATCAACAATGAAACAGAAACAGACAAGCAAATTAATCAACAGAAAACAAGCAAATGGAGAAGTGTCCCAGAGCGCCCCCTGTCCTCAGACCCTCCTTCTCGGCAAGGAAAAACTAAAAAAAAAAAGACCCTGTGGGAAAAAGAGAAAGCTCGAGGAGAACCACAGCGAAGGAGAAATCCACTCCCATGGACGGGCAGCTGCAGAAGTGTCCGTAAATCAAGATATGATCATTAATAACTGAAAAATCAAGCGCCTTTTTTTTCCCCGAGGTTGCTCCCGCTAGCAACAGGTTTGATTGACAGCGTTGCTAAGCTGCAGTAGTAGAGTAGTATCCATGGAGACAAGCAGGTGATTACAGTAGACCAAACTTTAGATATCGCTCAGAGTCCATCTCTCTTTTTTTTAATATCTTTAGCCTTGTGCTGCAATATATACGCAATATTACTCCCATGTTTTTTTTGTTTTTTTCGTGTCATATATAATTTTCCATTGAAATCACCATCGGCTAGAAAACACACCTGCGGCATCTGAGTGACATTTAAAATTACATGTGCCGTGAAAGTGCAAATTAAACCAATGGTGTTTCCATGGCTTTGTCAATTAAAAGTGAATCACTGTTTACTTCCCTTAAAAGGCTCTTACGCTCATTCAGTTACATGCAAAGTGCCAAAGAGTCTCAATTCAAAAGCAAGAACAGCACATGTAAAAAGAAAAGATGGAACATTATTTTGAACACATGTTGCCAGGGAAAAGAAGTCTCCAACATGCTAGGTCCATGCTCGGTGTTATTAAAGTGCAGTGTTCCTCCTCTGTGTAGATGGACCATGGACATGTCTGCTGCTCGCCTGCGGTTGTCATGGGGAAGTGGTTCGAATAGCCGTATAGTCCATCTGTGAAGAAAAAAAACACACAAAAAAACACATTACATTGGACATACATGGAATACTGTACAGCCGTGATTGTGTGTGTATCTATGGGAAAGTTCTTGAAGAAAGCAGAAACTCATGAACGCTTGTTGAACACGGGAACTTTTAATACAAGATCTCACGATTGTCTACGTCTAAAAACTGGACGCGCTAGAACTGAAATGGGAAAAAAACTGGAAGCTTTTGGTTATTCTGCTTCCCAAATATGGAACACATTTCGAGGACATGTAAAACTGGATACACTGGTGCCACTAACGCACCTCTTTTGTTTTAAATGGACTTTTGCAGTTGTGTGTTTTGTTTTTGTTTGTATTGTTCTGTATTTGAACAGGACGCTCATGAAAAACACTGAGTGCTCTCATTGTGCTCTCACTGTAGAAATAAAGATACATGAAAATGAGTGGTGAAAAGAACTACATAAAACATGATTTTGTGCCTTCCATACATTAGCTCCAATGCAGTTTCAATTGGACAGTTAGCGTTAGCCACCAAACATCACAAACTATGAAAAATCAGGGCTGTTTTGGCAATATCAGAGCCTTGTTACAAAGCATTACAGTGTGTAAAACTTAGTGTTGTTCCAGTACCATTTTTTTTATCCAATCTGATACCAATGCTTGGCCTTAGAGAACTCGCTAATACTGATACCATGCTAATACTGATATCAGTCCGATACCACATAGTGTGAAGAAGTAGGACTAAGGATACTTGATTTTGTTACAGTGCAACAGCAAAAAAATAACTCTAGTAAAAGACTATTTCTAAAAAAAACATCTACAAGAATAAATGAGATTTTGAGACTAAAGTAAAGATTCAAATGTTTAATGGTCTAGATGATTTAAGCCCTTGGTCACTTTGTTCCACAGAGTGAGGCTAAAAACAGCAGTGAGGCCTGGAAAAAGACCTCATCCTCAGAGCACACGGCTAATTATGCAGAGTCTGTGTTAGCGCTGTTGCCATGTTAGCGCCATTGTTGTGTTAGCACCGTTGTTGTGTTAGCACTGTTGTTGTGTTAATGCTGTTGTCGTGTTAGCGCTGTTGTTGTGTTAGCGCTGTTACTGTGTTAGCGCTGTTGTCGTGTTAGCGCCATTGTCATGTTAACGCCATTGTCCTGTTAGCACTGGTGCCATGTTAGCACTGTTGCTGTGTTAGTGCTGTTGTTGTGTTAGCGTTGTTGCCATGTTAGCGCCATTGTCGTGTTAGCACCATTGTCGTGTTAGCACCATTGTCGTGTTAGCACCATTGTCGTGTTAGCACCATTGTCGTGTTAGCACCATTGTCGTGTTAGCACCATTGTCGTGTTAGCACCATTGTCGTGTTAGCACCATTGTCGTGTTAGCACCATTGTCGTGTTAGCACCATTGTCGTGTTAGCACCATTGTCGTGTTAGCACCGTTGTTGTGTTAGCACTGTTGCTGTGTTTACGCTTTTGTCATGTTAGAGCTGTTGTTGTGTTAGTGCTGTTGTCGTATTAGCGCCATTGTCATGTTAGTGCCATTGTCATGTTAGCACTGGTGCCATGTTAGCACTGTTGCTGTGTTAATGCTGTTGTTTTGTTAGCGGTGTTGCCGTGTTAGCGTGGTTGCTGTGCTTTTGTCATGTTAGAGCTGTTGTTGTGTTAGTGCTGTTGTCGTATTAGCGCCATTGTCATGTTAGTGCCATTGTCATGTTAGCACTGGTGCCATGTTAGCACTGTTGCTGTGTTAATGCTGTTGTTTTGTTAGCGGTGTTGCCGTGTTAGCGTGGTTGCTGTGTTAGCGCCGTTGTCGTGATAGGTCGTTGTCATGTTAGCGCTGTTGTCGTGTTAGCGCCATTGTCATATTAACCCCATTGTTGTGTTAGCACTGTTGTTGTGTTAGCACTTTTGTAGTGTTGCCGCTGCTGCCGTGTTAGCACCGTTGTTGTGTTAGCACTGTTGTTGTGTTAGCACTTTTGTAGTGTTGCCGCTGCTGCCGTGTTAGCACCGTTGTTGTGTTAGCACTGTTGTTGTGTTAGCACTTTTGTAGTGTTGCCGCTGCTGCCGTGTTAGCACCGTTGTTGTGTTAGCACTGTTGTTGTGTTAGCACTTTTGTAGTGTTGCCGCTGCTGCCGTGTTAGCACCGTTGTTGTGTTAGCACTGTTGCTGTGTTAATGCTGTTGTTTTGTTAGCGGTGTTGCCGTGTTAGCGTGGTTGCTGTGTTAGCGCCGTTGTCGTGATAGGTCGTTGTCATGTTAGCGCTGTTGTCGTGTTAGTGCTGTTGCCGTATTAGCGCTGTTGTTGGGCTACACTCTCCGTTGTTGTTTTACTAAGTTGAGCGCTAAATGTTTGGCTAAATGAAGGAATCAAAGCGCTAACACAAATGTCTTTTCTGTCATTATTAGCGTGTTTTAAGTGTCTTCAGAGCCTCCACAGTCTGCATTTAACCTGCTCTGGGCGTTAACATTAGCATTAGCCACAGACATCAACAGCCGCATTTATGGGTCCTCATTCTGGAAATACTAAGTGGTATTGGATCGGTGATTTGGTCTGAGTACTCGCCGATACTATACCTGAAAAATGTGTGGTATCTGAGCTTTTGCTGATGCCAGTATCGGTATCATAACAACCCTAATAAAAGCGTTTAATCTAGTTTATTGACATATCGATTAGCACCAAAATTAGCATAAAAGCTGATCAAAAAACTTAACAGACCACAACAATTTCACAATAACATCTTAATTTTCCTCATCAAGCACCACAAATCTCATTCCTCAACTTTAAAAAATGGATCTTCAAGTTACTCTTTGAGAAATATGACCTAGCTAAACAACAACCATTTATTTTCTGGTGTTACAACATAATATATATGTCACTCCTGGACGGCTCTATAACAGAAATCTTCAAATCTCATTTTTCCAGTGGTATTCGTCTTGAAAATGTACAGCAAAACCATTACAGCTACATCAGACCACAATATCCTGATGTCCAGACGTATGACAAGGAAGTGATCGATCTACACTGTCAAAATGGTTTCTTGTCAGAGTCTTATAGTGAGAAACCGGAAGCCCAAATGCTAAAGAAAATAGCAGATGGACTGTAGTTTTGTTCTGACACTTCATCCATGTTATAAAGGGATCATTAAAGAGGCGGTATTATTCTAAATCAACTTTTTGGAGCTTTCTCCCATGTTACAACTATGTTCCCTCATCAAAAACAAGTCTTAAGTGGTTTTAGATGTCATCCGTGCATGTTTGCGTAATCTAGCAATCTCTCCCGGGCCCTATTCAAACCCCGCTTACGGTTCGCTATAAGGTTTGTCCAATGCTCCGCCCACAAGCCAACGTCATCCCTGCTCCCACATGACAATTCTCCATAAATATACAAAAGCATGACACAAAACAGTACACTACAGCTGGTAATATGTTGTTTTTTGGCAAATTTAGCATTTTCAAAACTATAAAAGGTAACATGGTGATCTAAATATGTTATGTGTTAGCAATTAATACCCCACAGAAGTAAAATATTCCCTCTTTAATACCCCATAGACGTAAAATACCCCCTCTTTAAATACTTGCGTCATTCAAGTTTAGATCAGATTTGTGAGTTAAAGAAGACTCAAAGTTGTATTGGTGGTTTTCAGATTCAAGAATATGATGATGTCATACTTCCAGATGGAGGCAGAAGAGCCACATTTTCCTATTGATTACACTGTACTTTGCCATGAAATATCCAAAAGGTAAATTCACAGATGTTAATATCTTGTATTAGAGCCAAAAACTGCATTTTAACAGTATTTTTTTAGCTGCCTCTCTACCAGGGCCGGCCCAGCCTATAAGCAGACTGGGCAGCTGCTTAGGGCCCCGAGGCCACCAGAGGGCCCCCAAGAGCCCATACATTTACAATGAAAATAATATAATATGTAAAGTTTTATTGTAAACAGGACTCGTGTGTTTACAGCAGCCTGTTTGTTTTTTATCTATAGTTTCAAAATGTCTGCTGCCTACCTGTATTTTTGAGCCTGGATAGAACTCAGTTACTCAGTTATTTTGAAGTGTATTATTATTTGAGCACAACTTTTGGCTTTTGCCCCACTTGCGTCATTCAAGTTTAGATCAGATTTGTGAGTTAAAGAAGACTCAAAGTTGTATTGGTGGTTTTCAGATTCAAGAATATGATGATGTCATACTTCCAGATGGAGGCAGAAGAGCCACATTTTCCTATTGATTACACTGTACTTTGCCATGAAATATCCAAAAGGTAAATTCACAGATGTTAATATCTTGTATTAGAGCCAAAAACTGCATTTTAACAGTATTTTTTTAGCTGCCTCTCTACCAGGGCCGGCCCAGCCTATAAGCAGACTGGGCAGCTGCTTAGGGCCCCGAGGCCACCAGAGGGCCCCCAAGAGCCCATACATTTACAATGAAAATAATATAATATGTAAGGTTTTATTGTAAACAGGACTCGTGTGTTTACAGCAGCCTGTTTGTTTTTTTATCTATAGTTTCAAAATATCTGCTGCTGTGTTTTTGAGCCGGGAGAGTACTCAGTTACTCTAGTAGGCCACATTTACTTGAGTAACCCTTTTTAAAATTAAATTGTAATAGTGCTCTGAGGCCATACTTTGACTCTTACTTGAGTAAAAGTTTTGGTTGAAGCACTACTCTGTACTTCTATGTGAGTAGCTGATATTATTTTGAAGTGTATTATTACTTGAGCACAACTTTTGGCTTTTGCCCCACCCACCTCATTTTATAATGTAAATGTAAACCCACTGTAGCCAATTGGAACACATTAAAATCCACCAGAAACCAGGATAAAATGTCTAGAAATTAAAAAATCTTCTTCAAATTCATCTTGGGGCCCCCTGAAACCTAGAGCCGTATCTTGTATTAGAGCCAAAAACTGCATTTTAACAGTATTTTTTTAGCTGCCTCTCTACCAGGGCCGGCCCAGCCTATAAGCAGACTGGGCAGCTGCTTAGGGCCCCGAGGCCACCAGAGGGCCCCCAAGAGCCCATACATTTACAATGAAAATAATATAATATGTAAGGTTTTATTGTAAACAGGACTCGTGTGTTTACAGCAGCCTGTTTGTTTTTTTATCTATAGTTTCAAAATATCTGCTGCTGTGTTTTTGAGCCGGGAGAGTACTCAGTTACTCTAGTAGGCCACATTTACTTGAGTAACCCTTTTTAAAATTAAATTGTAATAGTGCTCTGAGGCCATACTTTGACTCTTACTTGAGTAAAAGTTTTGGTTGAAGCACTACTCTGTACTTCTATGTGAGTAGCTGATATTATTTTGAAGTGTATTATTACTTGAGCACAACTTTTGGCTTTTGCCCCACCCACCTCATTTTATAATGTAAATGTAAACCCACTGTAGCCAATTGGAACACATTAAAATCCACCAGAAACCAGGATAAAATGTCTAGAAATTAAAAAATCTTCTTCAAATTCATCTTGGGGCCCCCTGAAACCTAGAGCCGGCCCTGCTCTCTATGTGTTAGATATTATTGGCCTGCAGAATGTGGTGATGTCATCCGAAACGCAGCCTCTATGGTTCCATTTTATTTGGAAGCTACTGCAGCCCTGTCCTCCACCCAGAGCCCTGAGGTCATGTATTGTGTTCTCTGTATATTTGTTTTTTGTTGGCTTTTGTTTGAAGCACTTTGTTCAGCTCAAGTTGTTGTTTTTTTATCTATAGTTTCAAAATATCTGCTGCTGTGTTTTTGAGCCGGGAGAGTACTCAGTTACTCTAGTAGGCCACATTTACTTGAGTAACCCTTTTTAAAATTAAATTGTAATAGTGCTCTGAGGCCATACTTTGACTCTTACTTGAGTAAAAGTTTTGGTTGAAGCACTACTCTGTACTTCTATGTGAGTAGCTGATATTATTTTGAAGTGTATTATTACTTGAGCACAACTTTTGGCTTTTGCCCCACCCACCTCATTTTATAATGTAAATGTAAACCCACTGTAGCCAATTGGAACACATTAAAATCCACCAGAAACCAGGATAAAATGTCTAGAATTAAAAAAAATCTTCTTCAAAATCATCTTGGGGCCCCCTGAAACCTAGAGCCGGCCCTGCTCTCTATGTGTTAGATATTATTGGCCTGCAGAATGTGGTGATGTCATCCGAAACGCAGCCTCTATGGTTCCATTTTATTTGGAAGCTACTGCAGCCCTGTCCTCCACCCAGAGCCCTGAGGTCATGTATTGTGTTCTCTGTATATTTGTTTTTTGTTGGCTTTTGTTTGAAGCACTTTGTTCAGCTCAAGTTGTTTTATAAATGTGCTATAGAAATAACCTTGAACTGACTTGAAAGAATTTTGTGTTGCCATTTTTCAAAAGTTAAAACCACAAAAAACTAAAATCGTCCTACTCTAACGAGCCGGGGTTAACTTCAGTTCTGCAGTTTTGAAAAGTAAATCTATGTAACATTTCTGGTGGAAAGCCGCCATCTGTTTGTCTCCATGGAGATGTTATTACTTTACCATGAACATTTTAACGGCTTTTTTTAGCAGTGAAAAAAACAAATGGAAGAAATACAAGATCGCTAACGACCAAACAGTTGGAGATGTGTTGACATGCTTCGGCCGCTAGCTGTGAGCCATCTTTAGAACTGCCTCCGATCTTAGTGTTGATGTTTCATATATCAGCTTTTTGACTTGCTGAAGGCGCGGTCAGCCTGATTTAATGCCTTACAGTGGAACATTCCAAGCCTAGCAATAACATCTCCATGGAAACAAGCAACCGTGTCCGGTCTTGGTGTTGACGTTTCATATTTCAGCTTTCGTTACTTCCTGAAGGTGTGGTAAGTCTGATTTAATGCCGTACAGTGGAACATTCCAAGCCTAGAAATAACATCTTCCATGGAAACAAGCAACCGTGTCCGGTCTTGGTGTTGACGTTTCATATTTCAGCTTTCGTTACTTCCTGAAGGTGTGGTAAGTCTGATTTAATGCCGTACAGTGGAACATTCCAAGCCTAGAAATAACATCTTCCATGGAAACAAGCAACCATCTCTGGTCTTGGTGGTGACGTTTCATATATCAGCTTTTTTTTACTTCCTTAAGGCATGGTCAGCCTGATTTAATGCCTTACAGTGGAACATTCCAAGCCTAGAAATAACATCTTCCATGGAAACAAGCAACCATCTCTGGTCTTGGTGGTGACGTTTCATATATCAGCTTTTTTTTACTTCCTGAAGGCGTGGTCAACCAGATTTAATGTCGTACAGTGGAACATTCCAGGTCTAGCAATAACATCTCCATGGAAACAAGCAACCATGTCCGGTCTTGGCGTTGATGTTTCATATATCAGCTTTTAATTACTTCCTGAAGGCGTGGTCAGCCTGATTTAATGCCATACAGCGAAACATTCCAAGCCTAGCAATAACATCTCCATGGAAAAAGCAACCGTCTCCAGTCTTGGTGTTGACGTTTCACATTTCAGCTTTTAATTACTTCCTGAAGGCATTGTCAGCCTGATTTAATGCCATACAGCGGAACATTCCAAGCCTAGCAATAACATCTCCATGGAAACCAGCACCTGTCACCAGTCTTGGTGTTGACGTTTTTGTTACTTCCTGAAGGCGTGGTCAACCAGATTTAATGTCGTACAGTGGAACATTCCAGGTCTAGCAATAACATCTCCATGGAAACAAGCAACCGTGTCCGGTCTTGGCGTTGATGTTTCATATATCAGCTTTTAATTACTTCTTGATGGCGCGGTCAGCCTGATTTAATGCCATACAGTGGAACATTCCAAGCCTAGCAATAACATCACCATGGAAAAAGCAACCGTCTCCAGTCTTGTGTTGACGCTTTTGTTACTTCCTGAAGGTGTGGTCAACCAGATTTAATGCCGTAAAGTGGAACATTCCAAGCTCATAAGTGTCATAAGCTCAGGCTTTTGCCTATTCCTTTTCAGACTTTGTGTACTTTGATTTGTTTTCTTGTCTTAAGACAGAAATGTCTGAAAAAATAAAGATGATGATGAGATGAAGCCAATAACATCTCCATGGAAACAAGCAACTCTCTCCGGTCTTGGTGTTGACGTTTCATATATCACCTTTTGTTACTTCCTGATTTAATGGCTTACAGTGAAACATTCCAAGCCTAGCAATAACATCTCCATGGAAACAAGCAACCATCTCCGGTCTTGGTGTTGATGTTTCATATATCAACTTGAGTTACTTCCTGAAGGCGTGGCCAGCCTGATTTAATGGCTTACAGTGGAACATTCCAAGCCTAGCAATAACATCTCCATGGAAACAAGCACCTGTCTCCGGTCTTGGCATTGATGTTTCATATCTCAGCTTTTTTTACTTCCTGAAGGCGTGGTCAGCCTGATTTAATGCCATACAGCGGAACATTCCAAGCCTAGCAATAACATCTCCATGGAAACAAGCACCTGTCTCCGGTCTTGGCATTGATGTTTCATATCTCAGCTTTTTTTACTTCCTGAAGGCGTGGTCAGCCTGATTAATGCCGTACAGTGGAACATCTCTTACATCATACATCATAACATCATAACATCTCCATGGAAACAAACAAGTAGCAGCCCCCTTACCCAAAAAGCCATAGTGCGCCTACAACTTTTTTCACGACGACGGCTCGAAAAGTTTGTGATCCACTTGTAAATATTTCTCCCAAACTTTCATCACACATAATCAGCCCCGTTCGCTCTTGTCCAAATATTTGAGCTGCTCCATCTCCCTCAATATCTTTGGGAAACATTGACCCGGAGCGTTCTTTCCTGTTGTGTTGCAGACGGGGGAGGCTGAAGGACGCACAAGGTGGCTCCTCTCTCCTCTGGTTTTATGTCAGTTCTAAGTTATGAGTTGAGCAGGTGAGCGCGTCCTAAATTACCCGCCCCCAGCTGCTTCTCGAGTCAAATGGAGCTGATGAAATACAGTGGTCTTGCTCCTGTCTTTTTGTCTTTCATTCGGGTGACGACACAGGCTTCATATATCACTCTCTATTATCCCGGATGTGTTTTATCAAATCCGCTTTGGGGAAGTTAAAGTGACAAGACCAGCGATGCACTGCCTTTAAAGTGTAAACAAAAACAGTTTTTTCGCCGTGTGTGCGCTGCAGCAAAGGGGTGTTTACAGAAGTTTGGGATAAGTTTTGGTACGTTCGAAGGGATTTTTTTTTTCAAATCTAAGTATATTGAGCTGTTTTAAGATATTTGTTTATAGTTAATTAAGTACATTAATTCAAATAGTCAATTATTTCATTATACTAGATTTAACAATAATAATCTTTAAAGTGGAACTAAACACTGAATCATCTATTTTTCCTACTAAACTGTGAATATGGTGTTTCATTATTTTAGTCCTATCTAGGTAAATTTGTAGCTTTGTGGTAAAAAAAACATGTATAAAAATGAGTGTGTGCTGGCTCCAGTGGCCACTGCAACTTCAAGTACTACGTAACATCACACAGGACTGCCCTGATTACAGCCAGCTGTTTTTGATTACAAACAGCGGGCTGCAGGGGCGGAGTTTGAAGTGTGGACAGCTGTTAGACCAACTGTTCGTTATACCTCCAGACCCTGCGCCTCCTCCCCAATCACTTTCTTTTTTAGTTCTCCAGGCCCTGCCCCTCCTCCCCTTCACTCTCCATTTGAGTCCTCCAGACCCCGCCCCTCCT
>KN474905.1:838-18049 GCA_000787095.1 Periophthalmodon schlosseri
TGTCAGCAGTCACCTCCAGTCTCTCTCTCTAAAACCTTCAAATCAGGCTAGAAATCTAGGGGCAATAATGGACTCAGACTTGAATAGCCACATAAAATCAGTAACATCTGCAGCTTTTTGCCATGTAAAAACATTGCAAAAATCAAAGGTATACTGTCAAAACCAGACTTGGAGAGACTTATCCATGCATTTGTCTCCAGTAGGTTAGACTATTGTAACAGCCTGTCCAAACGATTGTTAAGACAGTATATCCAGAACGCTGCTGCCCGGGTCCTGACTAGAACTAGGAACTATGAGCACATAAGTCCTGTGTTCAGGTCTCTGCACTGGCTCCTGTGGCTCAGAGAATAGACTTTAAAGCAGCTCTGCTTGTTACAAGTCTCTCCAGGGCCTAGCACCAAAGTACATCTCTGATATGTTAGTGCCATATGAATCATCTCACACTCTGAGGACTTCAGGGACAAATGTAAAGTTAACAGCTAATAATTAATTAAATTGGATATGTGCAATATTATAGTGCAATACCTGTTTAAGGATGTTTTTAAGAGTTTGTGTGTTGCATAATTTGTAGCGTTTTTAGTGGATGGTGTTTTAAGAATGTTTAACTTACCTCCTGTGTCCTTGTGTCCAGGTGTCAAAGGGGTCCCCGGTGAAACGAGTTCCCTTAAAAAGGTTCCGGGGCAGGACCAAGACAAGCACAGGCATTTTCAAGGGTTTATGGGTTTTAATAAGTATATTTGATGTTTGTTTTTAGGGTTAGGGTTAGGGTTTGTGTGTGTGTGTGTGTGTGTGTGTATATATATAGTTATTTTGGTTTATGGGTTTATTTGGTTTTATGGAGGTTTAAGACTTTTAAAGAGCTAATGTTATTTTTAAACACCCCTGTTAAGGTTAGTTTTATAGTTAGTGGGACAGTATAAAAGGCACCTGAGACCAACACACCATGTTCTGCTACTGGAGGAGACGCTGCTCCTCAAACCTTCATTGCACAATGCACTTTGCACTTTGGTAAATGATTGGAAAAAAGAAATAAAAATTGTGGACCATGCTGCTGTCTTCTGTCTCACATCCTACCGCTAAAGGCCAGCCGATGTTACATGTGCATGTGACTGAAAGGTTTTTATTCTGCACTTTTCTCCTTTAATATTAATTTTATGATGATTATTTGTGATTATTTATGTTTTGATTTGTTGTATTGTGATTTTAATGTCTTTTTGTAAAGCACTTTGAATTACTTTGTGTATTAATTGTGCTATACAAATAAACTTGCCTTGCCTTGCCAGGTGAAGGAGTAGTGATGAAATTAGACTTTTTTTTCTAATACAAAGCTATTGTAAAACTTGGTGACATTTGATCATTCATATTAATTTTACCAACCAAATTCATATACACTTTCCCAATCTTTATTTTGTTCAGTATATTGCGGAAACATAAACTGCAATGGAAAAACTGCCCAAATTATCAGTACTAACTTTTACTGTCATTTTGAAATATATTTAGTAGATTAGAATGCCCAGTAATTACAGAGATATTAACCATGAACCAGGTCAACAAATCTCCAATCTGACAGTTAAACAGCACTTCTGACCTTTCCTCCAGCTCAATTGATACTTTGCAGTGACATCACATTGAAAAAATACAAAATGGATTTCAACAACACATTTTCAGGAACCTGTGATCAATTTGAGTGTTCATGGTCCCGTTTAGCAGTTTGATATTAATCCAAGAAAGTGAGAGTGATTAACTGAAAAACTGGATAATTCTGGCTCGCTTGTGACTATATTTGAGGTGGATTTGGACAGTACAAAATCAGCTCACCTCTTGTAATTACAGCTAAGTCATTTCTTTATGGTCAGATTGTGTTAAAAGAAACCGCAGATTAAAATCTGATTTGAGTAACAGAGAATATTGATAGCATCAGTTGCAAAGTATCAATGTTAAACTATAGGATTCTAAAATATGGTAGACTAGGGTGATGTCATGTGAACACAGCCTATTCATGGGTTTCAGCTTCCTCTTTCATGGTGCTATTTTGGGGATGGTTCGCCATTCAAAAGATATAATATTTTGTTTTGAATTGTTAATTGCTATGGTAAAATATACCAACAATTGTGTCTCTTTCTATTTCTTACGTTTCTTATATTCTTGTCTATGTTCTCAGAGAATGCTAGCTCTCCACAAACCAGTGAAACTAATTAGCCTGGATGGCTGTGTGTGTTTCAAATGTGGCTTGTCTGTGATGAGGAGGCGATGAAAGCTGACCTCAGTATGTGACCTGGCCTCAGATAAAAGACCAGGCTGGAAGTGCATTTGACAGGTTTTCATGTTTTTCTGATTATTCCTTGGTTTGGTGAGACAGTGACTGTGGTAAATATTTTTAGTTTTACATCAGTTGAGTGGCAGTTTGTGGGAAAAAGTTCTAAAATGGAATAGAGTTGTTAAGTGTGAATGGCAATGGCGGTGCCCAGGGCAACTTCCAGAATAAGGTGAATAGGGCTGCGCGATTTGGGGGAAAAAAAAATCTTATTATGATTTTTCTGACAAGTATTGCAGTTGTGATTAGATGTGTGAACATTTTGAGTAGTTTTTCCTATTCAAAAGATATATTTTCTTTTAAATTGTTAATCGCTATGGGAACAGTCCTCGTTTTTCATCACTCTGAAATCCATGGATATGTTTATAAAATAGGATTCTGTTCAGAGTGCACACTATAAACAAGTCCAGGAGTCTTAACATCTGAGAAAAAATCCCATGCATTTCAGAACAAGTTTGTAGAGGTCTAAACTACAAGTACAACAAGATTTTTCAATAAAGACAGGATATTTTGTTCTTTGCAGATGACATTCTAAGTATGCCTCAAATTGTGATTTTAATGTGATTACAGTATATTGTGCAGCCCTAGAAGTGCCGTGTGGTCAGGGCAATGAAGGCAAGCAGTGCTTGTCCAATAAAATCTAAAATTGTCGCATGTCAAAAGTATAATAAAATAGCTCCAATTTATATCCAAATAATCCCGTTTTACCTTCACCTCTGCCTATTTGAAGCATGGTTGAAGTCACTACTGGTCACTGAGCACACTGCATCAAGTTCCAAATGTCTCAGTAACTTATGTTGTTGTCCTCTGCTACAGAGGCCGTGCCGCGCCACTCTCTACATGTGCTTTTACAACCAGAGAGGCCAGCAGGTTGTTTTAGAGGCTTGCACATGCGTGTTGAGGTTGACAGCCAGCTCAAACAGCACTGAATAAACCCCATGCAGGAATCGTTCATGTGAGGGGATTTCTACTTTCTACTCAAGTGTCTAAAAATAACTCGCTTTTAGCGACAAGTCATTGTTTTTAGCTTTGCGTTTGTAATGATTAAATGTTAGTTCCAAATACAGGCAGCAGTGAGATAGTTTCAGGGCTAGTTTGTGTGAAATGGAGGATTCGGATGGAGCGGTAGAGTGACAGCGGCTGGAGAATTAGTGTGACATGTGACTGTTCTGGACCTACTCCACTTCAGGGAAAATACAGGACATTTTTTGATGTGGTTTTGATTTGCATCTGTGAGTGTGAGCGTGCTGTTCTAACGCAGGGCTGTGTTTAAGGGGACATTTGTGACACATGAGGCTGTATTATTAGAGCACCTGTCACCTATCTGACCAGTGCACCTCTTCATGAATGTACATTTTGGGCAGTAAGTGTGTTGCACATCTGTAGAGCTGTCATATGTTACTCATATGGGCTCTAGATGCAAAATGATAATTACATAGATAACAATAGTACTGAAGGCTCAGCTGCGTGAATAAGCTGTAGGGGTGGGACAAATCTGTGCAGGAACAAATAGCCCTGTTTGCACAAACAGGAGGTCAAATACAATCCAATATATACAAATATTAATAAACTATGTAGGTCTAGGCGTCTCTAATTTGACTCCAAAATGGCTTAGTATATATGCATTTAATATGTCAGTAAAAATAAATAAAATACAAATTTTCAATGCAGTTTGTACAAAATGTTGTGTTATTAAATTGTTATCAACAAAATATTGATGTCCTCCCCAAGTCTGCTTGACTACCCATAAAAGTCACCACACACTACTGAGCCCTAGTCTTGCAAGAAGGAAAAAGGAAAAGATTAATTGGCAAGTACTGTATCTCCTTAGGTCCTCTGCATTTGACCCATCCTGGAGCAATGGTCGATTACAGTACAGGACCGATTTACTGTGAGACAAAAGTGCTTTCTACTCAGTCTATGTCAAAAAATAATTGTTTCACTGAATGGTATTTCACTTTCCTCAACCATTATTTCAGTTGCCAATGTCACACTTATTGTTCTATATAATGAGCACCCCAACTTAATGGTGATATTTTAGGCATCAATCTCCTGCCACAAAATCATAGAGTGTTTTGGCTTTTTGAGAGTCCAAAACGTGAACACAGCTATAGGAATGAAGTGGAGCTGACTGCAGTTATCCGCCTATTGTGCACAGAGATATCAGCACTGCTTGGAATAAACAACTTTCTCAATGTCATAGTCAACTGCACTGGACCCCCAATGAAACTCAAAACACAAAATAATTAACAATAAGTAATATTAACATGCTTATATTGTTTTACCAGAAATAAGAAATCATAGATAGGTTTCCTTTATTCTCATTATAAAACAATTAAATTAACTTACTGCAATAAATAAATAAACTTGCAACAACTGGCTGCAGACATGGAGTTTGAAGTGTTACGCCTGTCAGACCCTGGACCAATGAGCCAGACTAATCAAATTTAAATGAATATATTGTCAATTAAAATCGATGTACCTATTTTGTTGCAAGAAAAATGTATAGGAAAATAGTTTGACATCTGTAGAACATATTTCCAGTGGTCTATATGTCAGAACAGGTGTTAGGCCTTTAACAAATAAGCAGCAGACGGCCACAGACACTCAGAGACACTTAATGTCAGGCTAATAACAAATGATGCATTTTAGCACCGTGTCTATAGCCCTCCTATACGCCCAGGGCAGAAAAGTCTTTAAAAGCCTGCCAAATACCTCCGGCTCTGCCAACTCACATCAGCACAACTGTGAGGGTGGCTAAGCTAACCGCGGAAACACTATTAGCACAGCTTCGGCAATGCATGCAAGCCTTTCCATATGTCTTTCAGATCAATGCTAGCTAACGCGTTTAAGAAGTCAGGATGAATTGTAAAACATGCAAGCATCTGCTATTCCAATGACGTACTGTGAAATCTATGTAAATGTCCAAACTTGCGGTCGGTAGTCTGGGTACGAAGCCAACAATATCATTTAGGAAAATTTGTAGAGTGAAAGAATGCGTTGTGAAACCTCAAAAAAGACTCAAAGCTGTTACCGCGGTTACTGCCAGGCAAGCTGCACTCAAATTCAACCTTGGATCATTGTATATCACAACTAAAAGGTAATGGCATCAAGAAGTTTCCTTACAATAAGGTCTAAAGGTAATCAAACACGATTCAGCAGTTATATGTGTCAGATAGTTTGACATTTGCTTAGAATATGTGTGACAAGCCTGCGTTTTCAATCTGTTTACCTGACTTAGCCCTTCAGTGGGAAATGGAATAGAGTTGTTAGCCTTACGCCGGATTTATACTAACTTCAAGATGGGCCCGGTATGTACTTTGAGCGGGTTACTTGCAGATTGCCTGTTACACCAACTATGGCAACTGCTGTGCGTATTTGACCAAAGCAACGCGGTTTCATGTGGGTTCACATGATAACACACATCTAATTACCTGAAAGCCGCACCAGATCGCTGCAGTGTCCGGGAAAAATAGACTTCCTGCAGACCCGAGCCTCACCCGAACCTGCACTCACGCTCCGGAGTTGCAGCCAGTGTATAGCCGCCGTTTAACGACCTATATTACGCAATTTTCTGTGTATCTATGTTATAAAATTGTATCCACATCAAAAACATACCAGAAGGAGTATTGTTTTGTTTTGTTTTGTTTTTTTATTCACACATTTAACACACACATCCTGCATATTTATGCTGAGTTCTTCTCTCAAACAGAAACACTCTGTTCCACCTTGTGATGTCATACAGTCAATACAGGAAGTGCTCCATACAACTTTCTGTGTTAAATGTGTTAAACTCCATACAACCTTCACTAGAATCAATTGGGTGATTTCAGCCCTGGAATTTCCTATCTCAGCTAAATTAAATGTAAATAATTGTTAACTTGAAAACTACCACTACATGACATCAAGGTGGAACAGAGCATTTTGAGATGAGATGTAGACCGCCAAATAATAAAGGATTACTTGAACATGTATGAATGAAACAAACCTCATGGTATGTTTTTGATGAGGTAACAACATTAGAACATGGCTTAAAGCTCACAAAAGACCATTTTGTGTAATATACGACCTTTAAAGTTGCACTATGTAACTTTTCTAGTGATGGGTCTGCCACATATTTGTCTCCATAGCATGGCAATAAATGTATATCTCCATGAAGACAAGCAATTGATATCATCAGGCCAAGTTACAGTTCAGGTCTGTGGAGAGGTGAGCCTGCTCACAATATAAATGTATGTTTTTGTTTTTTCTTCAAGCAAAAAAACTAACATCTGAAATTGAATAAATGCACAACAGAAATTTGCCAATGCCATACTGTGGAACATCCCAGGCAAATCAACAACATCTCCATGAAGACAAGTAGGTGACACCATTGGCCCAAGTTACAGGTCAGATCTGTAGAGACTCTCAGTACCTGTTTTTCCAGGTATTTTAAAATCACTAAAAGCACCTAATTGAATATATGCAAGGGAAATAAGTTTAATGTCACACAATCAAACATCTCAGGCGAAGCAAAACTATCTTCTAAGAGACAAGCATGGCAGACCACCCATCAGAAAAGTTACATTGTGCATCTTTATCTGAAACATAAAAATTACTCTTCCAGTACAAAAAAAAGTTCAAATTGAAAGATTATTTTACCCAATCACCCCAATTAAGTTTTGCTTTCATATTGAATAGTTTAGGGTTAAGTTTAAAATAAGATGGAAAGTTTGTTCTCTTGCCTGGACACATCTTATAACTCAGGAAACCAGAAACCAGACCTGTGGGAAATTGTGTAAATTCAGCACTGTTCTTCCAATAAAATAGATAGGTGTAAATGATAACATCATGTGGGAAATTTTGCACAATCCAAGTAAAGACACCAGTCAAAAAACACAACCTATTCTTAACCTATTTCTCAAATGATTTAGACCTTAAAAGGAAAAGACTCTATTATCATTATTCAGAATGCACAGCTGCCAATATCTGACCACAAAGTACAATTTGAGTTCTGGTGTTGGGTGAAAAGTTGTAAATCATTTTTCAAATAAGTTGAAAGTTTTTCTGAACATATCACTGAGGTATGCTTCAGTCCTGTCTAAAGAGAGTCATTTGAGCAGCCAAACACACTATTAGCATTGACTGAATTCAATACCATTTCTGTATATTATTGTCAGACAATTTAAAGGTTCACTATGTGACTTTTTCTGGTATGGGTCTTTCATGTGGTTGTCTGCAATAAGACTCATAGTTCATTTTGTTTCAATCACTTTTTTCAAACCGGATTATCTACCCACAGGGAGACTAAATGTCACTTCAAATATATTTCCTTAAAATGGAAATAAGAAACATGTAGTGTTTAAACACCGAACTAACTTTTGACTGTAGTGTATTTGACTTAATAAAACAAGTAATAATTCATTTATATAATAATAACAACTGATATTAGATTAAGTACATTCAAATAAGCTTTTGTCCATTGTTTTTGAGTAAATATACATTTAGTAAAAACTACTATAATAAAGATTATATATTCTTAATTTAAGTAGTTTTAATTTTGTATCCCATTGGCATTTTATTTTCAAATTTCAAACCAGAAATTCCATGAAATGAAACAAATCAGCAAATCAAGATCAACACTCAAGAATATCAATATAACACTCATATATTGTTATTTTTACAGTGCACTCATGCTGGTACCAGAGGGCTTTTCTCTGTGCTGAGTGACTTACTGTAGTGTTAGCGTTAGCATTCGTGTTAATGTTAGTGTATGTAGTGGAAGTGTATGTAGTGGTAGTTGTAGTGTATGTAGTGCAGTATTATCAGGCCTTTGGATCAGGGACGGCTCATTCAGGAACACTAAGAGGAAATGGCCAAAGCAGCTGCACTCAAACAATGTGCTGTCAGACTGTGTGAGGGAGTTCATTAACAACACAACTGTGTAATGCACAAAACACCTGTGCAAGTCCACCGAGTGCCAAAGAAAACACACCAAGAATAATACATGGGAAATATGAACGTGTAAATTACTCCAACAAATTTAAATGTCATAGATTAGGGTAAATTTAGTTTTTAAGCCATGTAAAAATGTTGTTCCTTATCAAGATCCTATCTGGAGTTAGGGCTGGTCAATATGGTGGTAAAAATCATATTGTTCTGTGACAATCTGCTATTTTACATCATATTGTGGTTCACTGTCTCTAATTAATGCCCATGTTGCTATCTGCTCATAGTCCCACCAACTCCTCCTGTTGGTTAGTCCTGAGTGAGTGACAGCTGGATTTAACCAATCACAGTGAAGTGTGAAACTTAAGAAGAAGCATGATTTTATTTACCTCTTAAAGGCAACTGAAAATTGTGTTATTATGCTTTTGCCATTGTTGCCCAACTCTACCTGGAATGTAATTTTTTTTTTTTCTTCTCTCACACATTTGAGTAATTGTTAGGTTGTCTCACTCTCCAGATCTTAAAACTGTTAGTTCAACCTTGTGATGTCATTAAGTGGTATTCCTCATTCAAATATTCAAAAAGTCAGTACTAACTTAAAAGCAGACAGCAAATATTTTTATCCTTATTTACAGTGCTACACTCCTCAGTAAAGACAGCAGAGGGTGAGAGAGTAACGGGCAAGTCCATAAACTAAATGTGGTAGGGGTTAGTTGTAGTTTGTTTATATTTATGTATTTATGGACATCTTCTCACTCACACACTCATTCATACACCAGTGTACATGGACACTGCAGGAAAGTTGGGTGAAGTGTCTTGCCCAAGGACCCAACAGCAGTATGCACTACAGCCACAGCCGCCCCACTCCCGCACCTATATTCCCAGCATTCTCCCATCTCAGTACTACCCAGGCCCTACCGTGTTTAGCTTCAGAGCTCAAACATCCTGGGGTATTCTCACAGTGTTGTACTTGACAATGAGTTCCCCTGACAATAAGGCTTTACCAAAAAAGACTGCAAAAAAACACTGTATGATTAGCTTTTCATTCGTTTCCACTGACATCTCCAAACATCTCCAAACTACTGTATTTGTCATTGCTGCTCAGCGTTGATCTGTATTTCACCTCCTGTCCTCCCTGCATTTGGCCTGTACTCTGCTTCTTGACAATGATTTTAACTGCTTCTGCTGTAAGTCACTCAGCTACTGCAGCATTCCCATTAGTTTAACCTGACCCCGCTCCACATAATAAGTCTGTATTCAATAATAATGTATTTAATCTGCAGCGCTTTGCCAGATTCTGTAAAAGAAGATTAGGACAAAATATTTCACTTCCCTTTGGGCTTAAATAAACTCAGGTCAAACACATGAGAGGGTAACATAAAGCCACATTAGGGACAAGTACATTCCTGTACATTCTGTTCACAACCAGGTGTAAAGAATCAATTAGAAAGTCATTTTACTTTTAGACAACATAAAAGAACAAATATCTTGGTTATTAAACACTGAATTTGATACATTTCATTATTACAAATCATTACAAATTACAAGTATGTGATTACGTACAGTGTTTTTGTTAAAATGGGAGGTTGGTTAAGCGTTCCCCCACCAACCAAAAGGTAAACACTGCAAAGTTGATGTGTTTTGAGTGCAAGTTATAAAATAAACCTTACTATAAACTCTAGTCAAAATAAAGGTGTCTGTGTAAGCCCTCTTCAAGTCAAAATAAGGCTAAAACAATATAGCAGCTAGCTTCAAAGTTGATATGCATCTGAGTTAGAGCACTGAAATGTTCAGATTGAGTCTGATGAAGTTATACTTTTCTGGTTTTCTGGAACAGAGCATTTTGAGCACTGAAAAAATATAAATATGCAACACACAAGAATGAAACAATAGAAAAATTCAAGTAGAGATGGGATATATTTTGATAATTGACAATGATGAAATTGTAGTTTTATAGATATGCAACATTTTTAGCATATTGTCAATACAGCGGAGCAGATAAAAAAAACAAAAAACTTGCAGTGTTCATAAAAAGGAGTATAATGGTGGTATGTCTGGTATCTATTTCACTTTTTGTGTGATACGTGAACTTGCATGTTTTGAATTGATTGCTAAAATACTGTCGGGTTAATCTCATTCAACTGTAACTGTAGGTATGTTTTGGATATGGAAACACACTTAATATGCTAGTATAGGCTTGTGCGACTGTGACTTCCCATTGTTTGACCTTATCTATTCCTTCTCCCAGCTGCAGTGTTTCGAAGGATTCCTGGTAATGTCACTGTGTTATATTGTGTACCCGCCTAACAAGTGCTCATCTTTATCCAAGCGCAGCCAGACGTCAGAATGTTTATAGAAAACACATGGCCTGGAATCTGCAGCATCCAACAGAACTGCTATGTGTGAGCTACTGTTCACTGTCTCTGCTCCTTTCAGTCTGAACTACTCTACATGGGCCTCCTTAACTTTTTTTTTCCTCATATTGATTAATAACTATATTCCATTTAACTTATTTTTAAAGGTGCTGTGTCAGATCATTACTGTTTTAAAAATGTAAAAACACTATTAGTTAATTTTATAAAGTTTGCCGTAGTCCAAACTTATTTTACGTGCTAACTTTTCATCAGCCTTTGAGACAATCCGTCCTCATCTACTTGCACGAAACCTGACCTAAACGTTAGTTGTTCGCTAGTCAAGTGGTTCCACTCTTTGCCACTCAAGTAAGGGTAAACAGCTCTTTGTCAATAGTAAAAACATGAAACACAGGGGTACCCCAAGGAGCTATATGTTCCCCCACTCTGTTTACCCTATTTATACACACCAACGGTTGGAGGAGTACTATATTCATGTAGAAAATGGCTTACTGGGAATATCTTGCCTTAGGGTTTCAGTTTCAGTTTTAGTCTCATAAAGTCTATCTTGACTTGCATTAAAAAAATAAAACTGTGAAGTGAAGTTTTTTTATGCAAGTTAAGGTAGATAATAAAGATAATAAAGGCCTTATCAGCATCAATGTTGATCTATTCGATGCTTCGGTGTCTGTAGGACATTGTCAGGAGGAGCAATACACAGTTCAGTGTCTAGGAAAACTTCACCAGCTCTGAGCCAGGATCTTGGTCAGGAGTATCTATCTGGAACAGTATAGCCTGTGTGGACGTTTTAGGCTGAAGGGGAAAACCAGAGCTCTGCAAGGATAACATGCTAACTTATGGTTATTTTCTGCCCACACTGTAACAGCTATTTCACTAATCATTGCTTACACATAAATATCCTTTTGCAGCATAACACAAGCACATAACTGAATAATGTGTGTTTTGGTATTCAACACTTCCTGACAAACCCAAAGCAATAACTACACAAGAGAGAAAGTACAATAGAGACGTTTCTGTCTGATTCAGTTTAAATAGTACAAATGATTAAAACATCCTAATAAACATTAAAAAGTTACTGATGACATGAAAAGTTACACACTTGCTCCACAATGCTACTTTACTAAACCAAATACAAATTAAAGAGCTACATGGGATAAACAAGGAAGGAATGTGAGAGGAAAAATAAAATTGGTCGAAAATTAAAACGTTAGAATAATATGTCAAGTGCTATACACACAAAGTTATCCAGAATACACACTTCTGCAATACTTACAAAGATGTGCATTTGTTTTTGAGTCAGGTGGATTAGCTAATCAAGGACATGCATGATCTGTATGTATCAAAGCTAATATGGCTGCTTACAAGAAAAATATCACAGGAGACTGAAAAACATTGCGGATTTCAAAATCAGTGAGTGAAGAACTAAACTCTGTTAATCTGAGGTGAGAGAAATTAAATTTTCTTGATGGGTGACCAATGAGCTCCTTTGTTTCACATGCGTCACGGAAATAAACAAATCTGATTGGAGGACTATATTTGAACCTGGCTCAAGGTGCAACGTAGGGAATGGAGACCAGACTGATATCCTTCTGTATAAAAAACACAGAGAGATATCATTCTGGACTTGCCAGGCAAACATACTTATATTAGGTAGGTCTATGAATTCCTCAACCGAGTAAAATGGATGAAGAATATTGCCCAAAGACACAATGATAGTATGCGGGTAGCAAGAATCATACCATCAACCTCCTTGTTAGTGGGCGCACTACCCAAACAACTGAACTACTGCCACTCCAAAATGACTGATGGTTATTGCTTTACCACTGTGCTGTTGTAACCCAATACCTTTTCATAAGGTACAGTGTCCAAATATTAACACATGAAATGTCTTCTTAATCTGCACTTGGGACCAGACCACATCCCAGGTTGGTCCATCTATTTTACAGTGATTTATGAGCAGGCAGTGCACAGGGCAGCCTCAGGAGGGACCCCAGCAGAGAGTGAAAACAGAATATAACTTTGACTGACCACACAGACGCTCTGCAGACTCCACTGAGCAGAAAGCCATTATAAACCACAACACCAGACAGACAGGGCTGGACCCAGTGTAATAGCAATGACAGAGAATCATTGCAAAGACAAAGACATTTTTTTCCATCTGATTGTATAGAAAAAAGATATAGGATTGTTTGAGTTTGACTTAAAGGAACTCTATGTAGCCATGTGCTAAACTGCGAGAATAAAATAGCGTATGCAATTTGTGGGCTTGTTGTGTGGATTATTTCTGCCACAAATTCCTGCAAATGAGAGAATTCATCAAGTGCAAAAGTTTGCATCTGCTCCTATGGGAATTGAATTGTTGCGGATTAACATTTGCCCCTACTTCAGGACATTTTCACATCACAAGATGATGGATCACGGTAATATGTGCATGCGTGTGACTGTGGCATCAGAGCTGTGCTGATACAGGGGCACACATCACACCTCACCCAGGACCCCTATACGATACATGCTGACTGGACCGTGCAGTCTCTGGTTTAGGACATGGAACAGACATGTGGAGGCCCAGTTTGATGGATCGCTGCTGTGGAACACTCCGGATCAGTGGAAGACATGCTGAAGTCAGGGCCAAAGTGTCAGAGATAAAGTTTATATTTCATTACTGCTGCTTTGAAAATAATATATTAGTATTTTATCTGTGGTTGTTGGTCATTTTGTAGCATTTTAAGTCACTATAAAATGACGTATTGGTGCACAAATTCCAGCAACAAACCTGTGTAAAAATCTTTCACTTGTCTCACCTGCACTGCGCCTGTCTCACCTGCGCTGTGTCTTCTTTAGCATCTCAGTGACAAATTGCGTCAGGTTTTGCTCCACTTTTAGTGTGGTTAGCTGTTTAGCACATAAGCAAACACTTGATAAATGAGGCCCTTATTGTTTTAACAAAGGTCCTACAATCACAACTGAGCCTGGATAGCCAGTGCCGAAACCTGCAGATAGAGGACAATTACAAGTTTTTCTCAGTATAATGAATGGCCTCATGTGAAAATTTGAACCTCCAGAATTCACTCACTGAGCTGAAGAGGCTGCACTAGCATTGATTAATGATTGGCTGCAGGTTTTTGTAATTAAGAATAAATCAGCATTACAATTGTTATCAGTAAAGGTTAGATTTGATTTGATCATGTTTAACTCATATCTGGGGACACAGATAGGTCAAGTTTATGAAATTTTAAATTTAAATCTCACTACAGTTTTTTTAAGGGCGGCATTTCAGTTTCAGTTAGTTAAAAGATTCACTGCGTGTCACACATTTGTACTTGCTAACAACAACAATATTTTATGATGACCAAGGCACTCACAGTTTTGCTGACGTATCCGGTTGAGATGTTGCGACACTGCTTGTCCTCTGAGTGGCAGCACCCTCCACACCTGAACACGGACACACAGGGAGGTTTGTAGAAGAAGTTTGTGGGAGCCCCAAACTCTCGTGCTACGTCCACACACACTTCCCGCGGGGTGCACTGGGTTTTCCTCCACTCCGACTCGATACCTGCACAAACAAGGAAACAAGGACGTGAGGAGAAGTATCCTCATTAAAGAACACACTGACAGGAAATGGTGAAAGTGAGATCTAAACTTCCAAGCCCCTAGATAAAGGGCAATAACTTTTCTTCCTCTACCCCACAACACTGAAGCTTACCATCAAGTTTGACTGGTATATAATTTTATTTGCACAATCTTCTGCTGGATGTAAAGCTTCTTACTTTTTAGCAGGTCGAGGTTGAGGTAGGCTGCGGCGTACGTGGGCTCATCTGTCTGAGGCTTGGATCTTCGCACCGAGGCCTGGAGTTTGGAGTTTGACCCAGCAGCCGACAGCTTGGACCTGCATTTGAGCGCCGCCCAGAAGGAAGGGTAGATCAGACTCATCAGCTCATCCACCGTGGAGGCCGAACGCAACCGCTGCTCCATGTCCAGCTGTGGAGGGCTGTCCTGGGAAGAGACAGGGGAGGAAAGGACAATTATGGTTACTGATACTTTGCAGTGATATTACACTGGGAGGGGACAGTTACCACAGTGACACAATGGACAAACTAGGTATGTTTAAGCCTCGCCTCGACCATCGGCTGCAGTTGGGGAAAGGAGAAACAGCCTAGAATCAAGTCCCAGAAGAGCTAGGAGGCCTCAGATCACACAGGCTTTGGCTTGGACTGTGGTGAAAATGACTTTTAGCTCATCAAGTTCAAATCATTTTATCTATATTGTAAACACCCGGGGCATTTTCTGTCAGATTTTACATATATATGATGATATAGAAGTAGATAGATGAGAAGAAGAAAGAGGAGGGAGGAACGCTGCTCAACTGCAAGGGTCACGTTTCTTATCAAAACATATCGGACCCAATCAGCTGTAAGTCTGCTATCCTCTCAGGTGTTAATCAGCACTGCTTTCCCATCATGCCTTTAGGCTTTGTAGTTCATGATGTAACAATATTACCAGTGCCTACGTCTGATTGATCATACAGTACATTTACTGACTTTAAACAGGCTGAGAAACTTGCACAGAACAAACACAGGACTGCACATTTGGCATGAGATCCAAACGTGGCTTTAAACTGAAATAGCACCTCTTTGTGGAGCTCGCTTTGGCTGAGTGCTTGTGATGACAGGACAAACTGCTCCATAGGTTTGGCTCTGGTTTAGGAAGTTATTAGACAAATGTGACACCTGCCTGCACCTACAAGTTCCCACCATGCTGTCAACATCACATAAACACGCAGTACCCAAAGGAGAAGTGTGGAAATGAAAAGAGAAGGAGAGAAAGAGGAGAAAAAAGTGAGAGAGAAGAGAGTGGCGAGAGCAGGATAAAGGGAATGGGAAGGAGAGAGGGAGAGAAGGTACAGTGAGGTGGGAGCAGGCGATTGAGCACATGTGCAAATCACAACAATAGTCTATACAGGATTTTTAATTGTAACTTTTGCCACAGAATGGATGCATGTTTTCTTTGTTTATCAGTGTAGTAAAATGAAAAAAATAAAGGAAAAAAAAACATGCTTTATTTTAGCCTATTTTTGGGTTAAAAGTTACCGGATGGGGCTTTAAAAGTGCACTATGTAAGATTTCTGCTAGAGGGTCGGCCACAATGGAAATGTCGAGGTTGCTTCTCCACAAATCTGACCTGGAGTAATAACATACCTTCAAAGCCGCTGTACTTTCCTTTAACTTTTCTATTTCAGGAAAACATTTTACTTCTTGCACAATATTATAAAAGCAGCTATTTGCGATATAACAATAGACTTAATGGCATAAGTAAAAACAACTGCTAAGGACAGACAATTTCATCCAATCAGGGTTGATGAGAACCATGTGGAAACAACGCCCTGTGATTATCCCAGACAATGGACTTTTTGATTCTTAAAGAGGGGGTATTATGCTAAATCGATTTTTTTAAGCTTTCTACTATGTTATAACGTTGTTCCCTCATCAGAAACATGCCTGAAGAGGTTTTAGATTTAGCTATCTCTCCTGGGCTCTGTTTGAACCCTCCTTGCAGTTAGCAGTACAATTCTGTCTAGTGCTCTGCCCACAAGCCTACATCACCCGTGCTCCCACATGACAATTCTCCATAAATATACAAAAGCATGATACAAAACTGTACACAACAACTTGACAAACCTGATATGTAGTGCTGTAGTTTCATTAGCGGGATGCACGCTGATTGTGTTGTGATAGCGCTCTGAAAGGGGAGTGACTTTGTGCAGGGAACAAAGGGAGGAGGGACTCAGAGTGTAATGAAAGTGAAACTTACAAAACATCTTAATACCTTGTCTTCAGCAAATATAGCTTTTTCAAGACAATAAAAGTTAACATGGTGATTAAAATATGTTATGTGTTAGCAGTTAATACCCCATAGAAGTAAAATACCCCCTCTTTAGTGTTATCTTTCTTCCTGCCCTTCGTAATAATGGCCTGCTGGTTAAAACAGTATCATGAACAATACAATAGCATGTACATGGCTGTATATCGAAGGCCCTCACTGTACCAGCTCTTTGTATAAGAGCTCAGACAGTGAGTGAAGCAGTCTATTGTATTCCACTGAGGCTGGGACTGTGTTTACTGCAGAATAACAGTGTTCCCTATGAGAAACAATGAACATTTATATGAGTTATATGCGCACAAGTGCCCAGACTATTTCCTCATCTCTATATAGTGTTTATGTGTATATACTATTTCATATACATTTCCCGTCATACATCTGGCCCAGCTGTCACTTTTGCATATATACTGAAAAAAATGCTAGCTATAAAATGTACAGATTTTGGCCTTACGTCAGTCTAACTTGTGTATTTCGTGAGTCTAAACACATACTCCAAAGTTATTCTTATGTTTCTATTCAACACTCAAATCACTGTCTATTGCTTACAACAAACTGCAGTATTGCTGAAAGTGACTGATTAGTTAAATCTGTTGCTAACAGTGTTTAGCACAAGAACAAATACATTTTCAACAAAGAAATCACTTTTTTTAACACGTACATCATTTAAGTAATAAAATATGACTAAACAAAAAACTCAACTGGACAAAAGTTTTAGAGTGA
>JACM01028037.1:0-20457 GCA_000787095.1 Periophthalmodon schlosseri
TGTACAAATAAACTTGCCTTGTCTAATTCCTCTGTCACTCCCTGGTCTGTCTCTTTACGCGTCTCTCTTCTCGCTCACACTGGAGTTACACATTGAACCGGCACCTTTAATGGGATCTCATTACATACCTACGGTTTTGGTCTGCGCTGTACCACGTAGACAGGGTAAAGACACTGACGAACTTCTCCGACACTTGGACAAATTCGTTGCTAAATCTGACTTACAAATGTCTGTGCAGAAGGAGCTGGGGTCAACTCCCTCTCCTCCCCCCCTCTCCTCTCCCATCGCGATCTGGCATGTCCTCATAAGCTCTTTGACACCCACAGTTACAGACAAACCAAAAACATCCGGAGTAACCGAGACAGGACACGAGGGAGGCAACGAGGTGGGGTAAGGGGCGAAGACGAAACAAGTTTGTGAAGTCGGCGGCCTCTCTACATGAAAGAGAAAGCGGAGAGAAGAGGAGGAATGAGAGATGAACGGAAAGAGGAGGAGATGAGAGGGAGCGGGTGGGGCTTTGGGGGCCACGGGTGGACGGGACCATCTGGACGAGAGCGCAGCCAGGTCCCGCACGATAAACACTGGCTTCAGACAGACATGGAATCAGACCAGAAAAACACATCCACTAAACAACATCCACACGTTTGCAGCAGAGTTTTGACCAAGCAGCGGCAGCAGTCAGAGCTACAGGCTTGGACGCATACACTCGAAGGGTTTTGGGAAAAAATACTTGGTTTTATCGTTTTCAGATTGGATACTTTAGGTTTAAATATGTGCAGAGAGGCCTGTGTAATCCCTCAGTCGTCCAGGCGTGGTCCATAGCAAAAGAAAAATTCAAATCCGTCAAATGGACAAAAAGTTTGTAGAGTGAAGATGTTTGGCTGCTCATTCAAACCTCCTCAGTTCCGGTCAGATCACTGCTGGACACTGCCTTATATCTGTCCGAAGGGAGAAGCTAACTACACACTTTTTGTCCAGTTGACAGATTTGAATTTTTCTTTTACTATGTGCAGAGAGTGAAAGCAGATATTTAATAATAATAATAATAATAATGCCTCACACTTGTAATGTGCTTCACAGCCTTGTCGAAGCCTCTCAAAGCGATACAGTGTAGTCATCATTGGTTCACTCCACACTCGTCGGGGGTAAGCTACTTTTCTAGCCACAGCTGCCGTGGGACAGACTGGCGGAAGCGAGGCCCCTCCGACCAACACTCACAAACCACTTTCATCTCATTCAGTCGTGTTGTGTCCACTTAAAGACCTGTCGCTCATTGTGGTCTATATCATCCAGTGACCGGCGCTGGACACTGCTTTTTAAGGCTCATTCGGACACCACTAAAAATGGCGTGACCCCTAAATACCGCCCCCTGGAGGGAGTAGTGTGGACATTCGGACACAGCCCTATAATGTGGTTTAACTGTTGTCACACTACTTGTGCGTTATGCAGAATGAAAACAGCTGTTGGCCATTTGAATTCTCACTGACCAAGGTATAAAGTCATATAAGTACAGGTTTTAATAATGAACATCTCAAAGACAGGCCATTTAGACAGTGATTTAACACAAAAAACTCATTTATTCATCAAAAACCTGCCACATGCTGTTGAGCCAGAAAGCCCCAAGCTGGTCTTTACAGTTAGACTAAAATTCGATTCATTAAACAGCTCTATTCTGGGCCAGGTCATTGTCTTAATTGGTCAATTGATTGGCCCAACCTCGGCGACAGTGGCTCAGTTGGTAGAGTGTTTGTCCACGGAAGGTTGGATGTTCAAATCCCGCTCTCAACATAAACCTCCTTGGTAAAGCGGTCGGCTCCACTGACACAGATCACAGATTCCAGCTCCCACAGATGAACGCTGTTGTTGTGTCCTTGGGCAATACACTTAACCCACCTCGCCCCCAGTGTCTGCGTACACTGGTGCATGAACGTGTGTGTGAACGGGTGAGTGGTTCCTTGATGTGAAACGCTCTGAGGGTCTTGAAGGTGGAAAAGCGTTATATAAAAGAGTGACTATTTACCATTTACCTTAAACCTAACCTGAAGCCGGTGTCCGATCCACAAATAACCCATTCATGTTTTGTGAAATAATGATCTCTCTGTGCATTTGATTTGCCACGGCAACCACAAACAGGGAGAAGAAAAGTGTGCTGCATGTTTAGTGTTGGATATTTGCTAATTGGTTCAAGACTATTTTTGGGACTGTCAGTAAATACATTGATTCATGTTCCATAGAAGTTTAATGTAAGTTTCTGTTATGACTATATCACAACACGTAGAAATATTCATTTAAACAGAATTTTAACTCAAACAAATATACACTATTGTCAAAAGTTTGGACACACACACCCTCTCATTCATTTTTTCTACATATTATATACAAACAGAAGACAGCAAATATGTGAAGCAAAATATATTCAGTTATAGCGACGAATTTGGAGCCGAGTTCCATATTTGGAATTCCGACCGTGAGTATCATAGCAACCAAAGAGCCAATCTGGACCAAGGCTGTTGGAGGTAACGCCCCTTCCCGCCCACACCGCTGGTTTGGCAGGGGGAGGGCGCTTAGCAACGCTGTCAATCAAACCTGTTGCTAACGCTAGAGGGAGCGACCTCGGGGAAAGAAGTTATTAATGTTCATATCTTGATTTACAGACACAATAGTGAAATAAAAACCCCAGGATCATGTAGAGGGTTAATACGAACATTTAAGACCAAAACGACGAGTCTGACAGCAGCAGGTACAGAGAGAGAGGACACAGTTTTTCAATAGAGTGAGTCGATGGAGCCAGAAGTGCGCCCATGCTCACTTCTTATTTGGAACGCGGCGGTTAACATGTTCGCTATGTCCATTCGTATATACAGTCTATGGTTTGGACACACCCTCTCATTCTATGGTTTCTTTTTTCTTTATGTTTACTTCTTATATTTAATGTCTTCTGTATGTATCGAAAATGTAGAAAGTAGTAAAAATAAAAAATAAAAAAACATTGAATGAGAGGATGTGTCCAAACTTTGGACTGGCTGTGTTGGTATCAGCCTTTAACCATATTCACATTGTTAAATCTAACTTGAAAATAAATGTTAAGTTTTCTGACATCCAGCCGTATCTTGGGAGCAAAAGCTCCATGTATTATTCACTTACCTTTCCCATCTGAAGTAGTTTTGTGTTTTACTGTTCTGCTTTTAAAATGAGAACAAATCAGCCTTGGACCTGCTAATTAGAAGAAAACAAAAGTGAGGATAGCATCTTCTACGCAAACTTTAGGAACAAAGTTTGGTTATGGACTCTTGGAAGCATCTAATCTAGTTACAACATCCTGAATCGTAAGTCCCTATAGATCTGCTGAAGAAAGGCCTACAAACGCAAATGTAGAACTCCCCATATGGAACCTCCCACCCCTCTGTCAATAGGCCCAGTTTGGCAACACTTTAAAGAGACTCTGATTGAAAAATAGTGCAAACTGCAAGACGTGCTCCCCGTGTACCCACTGGATTAATTAGAATTGTTTTATTCAACCACTGCGAAGCCTTTTTAAACATTTATAGCTTGCATACATTACAACTACAACGCATTAACATATCTAGAAAGTTTAACCCCGGTTCTGTGACGAGCGGGAGACGAGAGGCAGACGGAAGAGGACGACGGCTGACCTCTGCCGCCCCCTGCGTCACGGCCGGGAAACAACAAGGGAATTCGGCACGAGGGGAGAGCCGGGCGTATAGCGGCAGCGGCCTTCTCCGGATCACGGGAGCGGAGCCAAGCTAACCGCGTCGACGGAATGACAATCAGCTCGGATGTTAGCGACGACAGGCAGAACTGAACCCACAGGCGTGTACCACCAATAAAAGCATACATTATTCACTAACAGGGACGTACGGCGAGAGCGGCGAGTGGAGTCGAGCCAGGATTACACCAGTGACCACGGCAAGGCTGCGAAACATGACAAATTTATGTGTCCGGGCTGGTGCAATTTTTATGTTCTTTGGCATGTTTTAAACAATGATTATATAACAGATGTTTATAATTAAAACTGAAGGGCCCCGAAAGCATCCTTTATTAAAGCATGACCGATTTTTCCTGTTGAATCACGGAAAGGTGGAAGCGATGTCACTATGGGCCTTAGGTGGGTGTCACGAGACTGAAATGGACAAAATACAGTTTCCATTACAAGCTGGTTATTAAATATGTTTATTATTTACATATTTATTTTGTTGTTTTGAGTATATAGTGGCTTCTTCTTCTTCTTATGGGCCTCTCTACACTTTGACCACAGAAATGCATTTTGTCAAGATATATAAAACTATTAATACAGATTTATAACTTTACATGAACAGCACAGTTTATAAAGTTCACAGTGGAAATAACGGTCAATTGTCATTACCCAGGTGACTTTAGTAGCAGTAGCAACAGTAGTTGTTGTTGTTGTAGGAGTAGTAATATTACTGGTTGTAGTTATAGTAATAATTCTAGTAGTAGTAATAGTAGTAGCAGCAGTAGTAGTAGTAGTATAGTAGTTTTAGTAGTGGTAATAGTAGCAATCAAGATCTGCTAGTGTTTACTCATTCAGATGAAATTTAATGTTATATAAAACCAACTGAACCATGCCCAAGCACGAATAGTCCCTAAAGTGCAGTAGTTTGTCTGGTTTGAGTGCAAATGGCACAGTTGGGACTTTAGCCCGGTTGGAAGAGGTGGGCCAAAGCACGACACGGTTGTGCACACGCACGAGTTATGAGCCCTGTGTTGTGATGGAGAGGAGGATAAGAGGGAAAAGTGAATGAACTCTGCTCCAAAACTCACAGCGAATCCGCGCTCGGCTTCAGTTGGACTGTGACAGACAGAAGTGTTGAAGCCTCGTCTCCCGTTGTCCTCGCAGCTCCACACTGTTGTTCAATCCATAAACTCAGAGGAGTACCACAGCAGGACTCATGTCTGCCTCACTATTTAAGAGATATTTCACGCCGATGGTCTTATTTTCTCCGCTAAAGCGTTAGCACTGCTGCGCCACACGTAAGCGAACAGCGCCGCGTGATGACATCACTCGTGGCTTGTTCGGTTGTGCAGGTGTGAGCGTGGGCCATACAACCCGACGCAATCCCGCTTGAGCACGGCACTGTTCAAAATGCCGAGTGTGAGTCCACCCTTCGTTCCAAGGACCCTTATTACACCACTTCCACTGAAATCTCTTCTCAGAAAATCTCATCCTTGGCCTGGACAACACACACTGCCCTCTGGCTCTCTGCAAGAAAACCAACCAACAACACAAGACGCCATTATCTGAGGACTTTTGACGACGTGATTAATCCTTTTCTCTTTCAATGAGCCGAGAGAGCCACATTTGCTATGACTTGGAGGAAGGAACAACGGGCGAAAAAGTGGCTAGAACTCTGGCCTGAGGGGAGCTCTTAAGACTTCTGAGGAAAACCAAATTTCCGTTCGACTCGCTGCCACATTAGGACCAGTGGTAAACACGAGGCTTCTTTTGCCCGAGTAGAAGTGCGGAATTGCAGGGATCAAAGCAGCCCAATTATCATGTGTTTATGGAGTGCCAATTATCTCAGACAGTGGGTCGCGGTACAAAGACTCAGGAAAGGTGAATGTTCCGTGTACAATAACACAATCGTACTGAGCGTCTGGCTGCAAACACAAGGTCAAGTGAAAATATGAGAGCATAGTAAATTACAACTAATTGCCAATAGAAACGAGGAAACACAAATTCTGCAAATAAGCCCAGTGCTTTTGGAGGGATAACACCATTTTGTGACGGAATTACATCATTCATCATTTCGCTAATGAGAAGAAAATGTTTCCTAGGGCTCAGCTGAAGTGTTTGCGCCGCTCCGCTGTTACAAAGAGGCAGTGTGAGTACGTACAGTCGCCTGGTTTTGTAGCATCGTTTTGCTTTTTGTGTTTGTGTGGAGTTTTCTCATGGAAATGTGAGCTATAAAAATGATTTCTCTCAAGCTGAACGACTGGAGCGGTGATGGCGGCAAAGCTAAACACTTTTAAAGGTGCGTTACGTAACTTTTCAGGTGGGGAGACTGAAACGCGCTTATCTCATGTTGTGACTTTGCCTGGAGTTTTCCACCAGCAGGCCCGTCGACAGAAATTTGGGGGCCCAGGGCAAGAAGACTCACATGGGCCCCCTCTAATATAAATTCATAGGAAGATGGTCCATTTCTGGGCGCTGAAGACCCCGGGGCCCGAGACAACAGACCCTTTTGTTCCTCCTCCCTGTAACTCCCCTGTTCTACGCTATTCAATTTATCTATATTACATTTATTCAATTACAGGTTTTTAAACTGTAAGAAAAATAAATAAATAAATAAATTAAAAAAATTGATAAACTGAGCTGTGTCTCGTCTCCACAGATCTGACCTGTACTGGTGGTACAGGCGTCTCCATGCTTGTCTCCATGAAGACAGGATACTTTTAACGCTGTACTGTGGAACAATCCAAGCAAAGCAATAACATCTACATGGAAACAAGCTGGTGTTGGATCCTCTACCTGAAAAGTTACAAAGTGCAGCTTTAAATGTGTTTTTAATCTTACAACTAGGCCCGAAATTTGATGTGAGGTCAATTATAAAGGCAAAATAGTTTGTATTTTTAAGTGACAGATCATCTTAAAATCTCTTAAACTGCATATCAAAGCTGGTCATTAAGAATATTTATTTTCCCAAACCTAAAAGTAAACTGGAGTTTGATTCACAGGGACATGCATGGCGACTAGCTCGTCTTTGGAGTTATTTGGTCCAGGAAATTGGCCAACATTTTTCAATGGCATCCCAAAATATTTAGCATTGGCGACGTGACTGGGCCAACTGTAGAACAGACGGCTACAGAAGATTGAAATTCTTGAAACTTTGGTTGGAACTTTAACTGACAAATTAGCACATTTTTACTGCGCCGGGTCGTATAAGGTTATTATGTTGGAGGGTGAGAAAAGAAACGCAGATTTGAGCCAAAACTTGTCATCGCTCCACAGTTGTCCGTGTTGACTTTTACACAGTAACACAATGACGTATAACGCAGTAAAAATATGAGGCCCGGAATAGGCAGCAGATGTTAGGAGCTCATTTTGATGTGCCACCAGTAATGACAAACCCCCGGCTCAACTAACAGTGTTTAGCCCATGGATTAAACAGGCTTAAGTTACCTAATCACATAGATCAGACTCGTAATATGAACGGACACACATGGAGGAGCATTAAAATAACATCGCTATGGTAACAGGAACATTTTGACACCATTTGCAGATCTTTTTCTTGAACAAATGGGATCTCGTTTTCAGCAAGAATTTTTGGGTTTTTCGAAGCATAATTCAAAAATTTCTGGTCGTGGTAACTTCTTTATAAGATTCCACGAAGGGTATCCAGGACTTTTTCAACACTGAGGTAAAAAAAAAACATTCAAACAAAAGCTCTAGAGATGCAAAAATCTGCCCCAAAGTACAAAAAAACCTCTTTTCTCCAGGATGTGGCTCAGAGGTGAGAGCACTCGTCCACAAACTTGGTGATCAGAAGTTCGGATCCTTCTCAAACCAAGTTCTGCTGTTGTGTGCTTATGCAAGGCACTTTATACGTTATATGAATGTGGTGTGTGATGGACTGGTGATGGTTGGAGGGGCCGATTGCAAAGATTGGCTGCCGTGGTTCTGTCAGTATACCCCAGGGCAGCTGTGGCTACAGAAGGAGCTTATCGCCATAGAGTGTGGAGTCAATGAATACAGTGACTTTGTAGTGTTTTGAGGGGTACAGCGCATTACAAGTACAAGGCTGCAAGTACTTTATAGGGATATCACTGTGAAATAAAACAGAATGAATGACGTCTCTTCGTGTTCCCATGTTATCACCATAATAGTGTTTAGTTTTGCCATTTCCAAAGTGCTATGTAACGTCTATACAATAAATGGTCATTTTTATAGTCACTCAAAGCACTTTACATCAAGAAACCACTCACCCATTCGCACACATTCATACACCAGTGTACGCAGACACTGGGGGTGAAATGGGGTTAAGTGCTTTGCCTTAGGACACAACAACAGCATTCATCTTTGGAAGCTGGAATCAGGAAACCACTCACCCATTCACGCACCAATATACGCAGACACTGGGGGCGAAAGGGGGTTAAGTGTTTTGCCGCAGCATTCATCTGTGGGACCTGGAATCACACTGCTCAACCAATGATTTTTACGTCGAGGGCGGGATTCGAACCTCCAATCTTCAGATCAGTGGACAAACGCTCTACCAACTGAGTCGCCCGTAGTAGTAATCATGTTATATCTATGCGTCAGCTGCTATCAAACACATCCTGCACTTTGAGTAACAAGCTTCTCCATCACCAGCGCAGACCTACAAATGCATACGTCCTCACAGCAGAATGAGCTCTCTATGCGTTTAGCCCTGGCAGTTCAAACAGGTAACTGGGGGCTGCTCTCGCGTACAGCTCCCAACAGGAGATGGGCTGTCAGATCACAGTAGGAAGCGTTAAGATGAGGCGTCGCCGGCGCTTTAAGATAGTCCATCAAATTCCCTGTTCAGATCTGAGGGGGCTCTGTGGTCTATATTCACTTACCCTCACCACTGCTCGTGCGGGGGGCCCTCCGCTCTAATCCGCTGACTTCCAGAGACGTGGGTTCGACAAAAGACGCGCTCCACATGCAAACCAATGCAAATACGAGCGGTCTGTGTGGTAGATGAGACTGTTCTGCTGCCGTGATGGAGACTCGAGCGACAAGGAAAAGTCAAGGTTTGGAACGGGAACCCGCATCTGTGTTTGTAAAGACACATTATGTTTGGTGAGATTTTTTATCTGTTATTTTTTATTTTTTGGGGGTGTTATAGTGTTTGATTTCCAAAACGATTTTCATCCTGTGCATGTCTAAAAAAACAAAAAAAACCAAAAAAAACATCCTATTTTCACTATTCACACTATCAGTTATAAGTTTAGACGCAGCCTCTCATTCGATGTTTTTTTTTTTCTTTATTTTTACTACTTTGTACATTTTGGTCGTGGAAATGGAGCTCAACAGTGACGTCAGCTCAGGTTCCGGAATTAAGTTCTCCGTTCATTTTCCCCATAGACTTTTCGAAAAATTAAAATATTAAGAGTTCAAAGGCATCGCGGAGGCTAACCAGCTACGTGCTAAACAGCTACGTGCTAACCAGCTACGTGCTAACCAGCTACGTGCTAACCATTATCCATAACGTGGTTGTTTTAAGTCCAAAAAAGCCGTTTAAAATGCAAGATTCTGCGACATGTTTTAATAACTTTGTGGTTTATAAAGTCTCAGAGAAAGATTTTAAATAAAACTATAGGTTTTGTGGTCATTCGTTACCACAGAGCTGATTAGCCCTGAGCTTTGGAACTTTTAATATGAATTGTTTCTGGAAAGTCTATGAGAAAAATGAATGGGAAATTTTGTTCCGGAACCACGGTCGAGCTTCAATGGTGGTTTTCAGATTCTTGAATGTGATGACGTCATACTCCCAGATGGGGGCGCAAGAGCCAATTTTCCCTATTGATTACACTGTGCTTTTTGCTGAAATATCTAAAAAGTAAACGTCACAAATGTTGAACCTGATTATTTCTTTTAGTGACTGGAGCCTAAAACCCGCTATACCGCAACAAAAATCTGCATTTTAATAATTTTACCTTATTATTAAATGTTACTGGTCTTTAGAATGTTGTTGTTGTTGAATGTTGTCATCTGAAACACAGGGAATAGTGGTGGTTGCTTTTGATGTCATAATTTCAGATGGAGGGGCTGATAACTGGAAATGTACTGTTTTTGAAAGAAATATCCAAATTTATGATCCACAAACCTTGTCAATGTTTGTGGACCCGACTGAGACTGGCTCCACAAACTTCTCATATGAATCTAATGGTTTAAAGCCTTTTAACTGACAACAATCACGACTCTGGGGTTGAATAATGGCACCATTTTCAAAAGCCATTTTGAAGAAAAAGAATTGCTCCTTAGTTAATGTGTGCAGACAGAGAAGACATTGTACACTGAGTCATTCCTTTCCTGTGGTTAAGCCCAGTAATTAGAGTCCGAGAGCCACAACAAGCCGGCGATATTTTTTGCCAAAGCAGTGAAGTGAACTCTACATAGAGCTCTGAAGATATGCAGGTTTTTCCTTGTTCCAACCACAGACTGTATAAAGAAGTGGACTAAGTGAGTGTGACGTCACCCACAGCGCTCGTCTCCAGTCAAATGAAGTTCATTGCAACCGCGAGTATCATAGCAACCAAAGAGCCAATCCGGAGCGAGGCTGCTGAAGGTAACGCCCCTTCCCACCTGCACCGCTGGTTTAGTGGGGCTCGGGCGCTTAGCAACGCTGTCAATCAAACCTGTTGTTAACGCTAGCAGGCACCTGAAGGCGCCTGATTTGTCTGTTATTAATGCTCATATCTTGATTTACGGACAAAACAGCTAAATAAAAACAAAAAAAAAAAAACACCAGGTTCATGTAAATGTCTCTCGGCTGGCCTGGAACGCCTTGGGGTCCCACCGCAGGAGCTGGAGGAAGTGTCTGGGGTGAGGCAAGTCTTAAACAGCTGCCCCTGCGACCCGACCCCAGATGAGCAGAAGAAGATGGACGGACGGATGTCGGCGTTCGCAGAAATGTTCTCTCTTATGACTTATTTGACTTTTACAGCTTGGACAAAATACTTGCGTACAACGTGAGCTCCATAGCGCCCCCTAAGGTCTAAATTCTCCCTGTGAAGTTGCGATATTCGTATGTACCAACTTCACAGCGTGCAGTGAGGAATCCCCCTTTGGCCCTATCTGACCACGCAGGTGTGAGCTTGGCGGGGGAGAGCGAGGGAGGGCGAGCGCTGGATAAACTTTAAAAACTGAAAGGAGGCGTGATTCTTCAGTCGTCTCTTGTGATATTTCCAAAACCTGTATTGGCAGAAAATTTGAGGTCATCAGATGGTTGGCGCGGTCTGTCCATGAGCGGCACAGGGCGGCGGAGGAGCAAAGGCTGGCCCGGAATAATAAGAGGTGATTGACAGCGGGGTGGTGGGAGCAGAGCGGCACTTATCTGTCCGACTTTCTCAAGATTAAATGTTTGTATGGTACAGGACGGAGGGCAGGCGGCTGGCTCTACATTTATTTAGTTAATCCTCTCGTTACCAAACAGAAAAATCAATCCAGAGTCTGCCTGAAGGGTCCGCCACCTGCTTGTCTCATGGGAATGTTATTGCTTTGCCTGGAATCGTTTGAATTCTGTCAAGTGGACCGAGGTTTTTAATCCAAGTAGCTTCTTCAGTTCTGACAGGGTTCTGGTGAGTCACTTCCTTATATCTGTCTGCCCGGAATGTCCCACAGTATGGCATTAAGTTAACCATCTTTCATCTGCTCAGTTACAGCTGATTTGTTCCCCCAAAAAATCTGTCCGTAGTCAGTTTTGTTATTGAAGTAAAAGTACAGATCCGGAGCAAAAAAATACTCAAGTATCGCATGAAAAAATGTACTTAAGTAAATGTATTAAAGCATCAGTTTAAAAATGTACTTAAAGAGTAAAAAGTAAAAGTATTTCGGGCAGATTTTCAGATCTAATAAAAATTAAAATGTAGTGATTTTGATAAAGATTTGTGCTGAATTTTGTTCAACAAAAATAATTGAATCGCTCTTTTTATTCTAGATGTGTTTATTTGTTGTTATATTTTTGTTTGCTCAAATTATAAACGTGTTAAAAATAAACCCTCAGCCTTTTCAGCAGGTCTCAGACAATAATAAAAATACTTTTACTTTTCAGTCCTGTTCAAAAATGTAGTGGAGTAGAAAGTACAGATACTGCTCTCAGATGTAGTGAAGTAAAAGTAAAAAGTATCCACTGTAAAATCTACTTTAGTACAGATACCTACAAATAACTACAGAACTTTACTACTTTTACTTCGTTATGTTCCACCACTGCCAAAACTATATTTGATTTGGTGGTGTCTGTGTCCTTGGAGATGGCTCAGTTTGATGATATTCCGAGGAACATTTCAGATTTCAGAACATTCGCTGGGAGAAGTGAAGGTTTGGACCCTCCACCTCAAAACTTACATAATATATTACATAATGCTCCTTTAACTAATAACAAGTACAGCAGTAAAATTCACTCACAAAGGATCATAAAGCAAACACTCAGGGCACTCAAGTCATCGCAAAAGACTCGGATGATGGAGGAAAGTGAGTTAGGGAAAAACACCAGTAACAAAATACACTGCATGTTTAAGTAGAATACATAAAGAAGTGCTCGATACACATCCCCTCAAAACGACCTACTTAAGCATGACGGCCGGTGTCTCAGAGAAAACCTGCTCCCCATTAAAGATTAGGCTGTGTACACCAGCGTCAGCACGAACATGTATATCGATGTTCTTTCTACCTTTGTCAATACCATCTGATTATGTACAGCCCGGCCGATAGTTGGGAGTCTATTAGCACGACCGAGTTCACCCACACAGAATGCCTGATCACTTC
Source organism: Periophthalmodon schlosseri (assembly GCA_000787095.1). Taxonomy (NCBI): domain Eukaryota; kingdom Metazoa; phylum Chordata; class Actinopteri; order Gobiiformes; family Gobiidae; genus Periophthalmodon; species Periophthalmodon schlosseri. The sequence continues at coordinate 12,491 of JACM01028037.1, forward strand.
CATCAGTTACCGAGGGCAACGCCGTCTGACGAGCTCGCAGTGAAGAAGACAGGCTTACGCGGGACGCCGGGGCTGTTTAAAGGGGCTGGTTAGCTTTAAAGGTGCACTGTGGAACTTTTCAGGCGGAGGGCACGGCTTGTATCTGCTTGTATCTGCTTGGATATGTTATCGCTTTGCTCGAATGTTCTACAGTATGGCATTAAATCTTGTACTCAAATAGAGGCGTTTTCGTAACTCAAATAACACACAGTGAGCAGGGTTGCCACTCCACAGATGTGACCTATAACTTGGCCCAGTGATGTCACCTGCTCATCACCGTGGATACAGACGTCACGCACTGCTATTTCCCATCATGCACCGCACGTGACTTCTTCTGCGGGAGAAACAAGGTATATTTTCTTAAAGTTATGTAACACTAGCTACAACTGGGAAGAAAAATCACTTCTGTTATATTTGCCTATTGATATTCAAAGGGAAACATTAATTCCTTACTTCATCTATACAGAAATAAACGGCTGCGACGACGACACCTTGGTTCTTCTTCTATGAAATAATAAAGAATTAAAAATAAAACTGTGATTATTTCAGTGTCCACTTTACACGTTTAGGTCAAGAGTCAACAGCCGTACAGCTCATTAGTCAGCGGTCATTACGGTTGCTGGGCGACGTAACGTAAGCGATGTAACGTAAGCGACGTAACGTAAGCGCACAGACGGCGGTTGAAGTACGCTCCGTGCCGTAGGCCTGTCCCATGTCGGCTACACGGAGGAGCGCCCTTCATCGGCCGGGTACTTCGAACGCTACTTCGAAGTGTGCAGCTGTCGAACTGGGACACGGCCCTTACCTCCTGTTCTTGTGTCCAGGGCCCAAAAGAATCCCACAGAAACGAGTTCCCCTATTTAAATTTCCGGGCTGAACCAAGCCAAGAAAATGTAGAGGGGCAGTGGGATAGATGTTCACTGGTTTATGGATTTTAAAGTTCACGTGGTGCATGGTTTTAGGGGTTTTACGTATATAGTTGGGTTGTAAGTAGTTTTTGTTTTTTGAGTTTGCTTCATGAAGTCTTTAGGTGAATGTTTTAAAGCTAATGTAAAATTTACCACCCCCGTTTTATCCAGTCAGTCAGTCCAGTCATAAGGTGCCTCTATGCGTCACGAGACACTGTTGGCACCGGCACTTTGTAAAGATGAGGACCACGTATATCTGCCTTTGTTTGTGTTTTTAAACTTGTTCACAAAACCGCTAACGGCCGCCCTACGGCACACTGTGGAACAATCCCGGTAAAGCAGAATTTGAACCGGCAACCACGCCAAAGTTACCACTATATGCTCTCTGCAGTATAATACCGTGGAAAGAAAAACTCGCTCACAACTAAAAGCAGAGCTGGGTAACACCTATACCAAACAATGTACGTTACTATAGGCGTCTTCTTCGCGCTCACTTACCCCATGGCAACAACACAACACACAGATTTACCATTTTCATAGGCGAGACTTAACAAGGCTCTGTTTGAATACAAAACAGCTTGAGGCAGAGGATGGGAGCTTTCTATTTCGCCTTTTTCGATCTGTCAAAGGAGCCCGAGTCTGCAGGGGGGCAGCTGTTTTTTCTGGCAAACGGGACCAGGGAGGTGTCAGGAGACGAGTTACACCCCTCCCAGCGGCCTCCAACGAGAGGAGCGGCGCATTAAGGAGCCAAGAGGAATGGTGTGATGGAGCTGGGAGGACAGGGGAGGAGAGGAGGGTTGGAGGAGTGCACTGCTGCTAGCGCCGTCTCTATCTGTCTCCATTAGCGGCTATGGAGCGTCAAAGCTACGACAAGCAGACACAGTATCCAGAGGAGCCCAAGAGCAGACAGACGTGTGCGGATGGAGTCGCCGCGATACAGGTTTACAGCCACAATACGATTCAAACAGCTGACCTTAGAGAAGCGGAGGAGACCAACTGTCCAAGGGAATATGAATAATAGGGAACAGACATCAGCTCAGTTGGTAGAGCGTTTGTTCGCTGATCTAAAGGTTGGCGGTGCGACTCTGGCTCTCACAGACGAATGCTGTTGTTGTGTTGCGTTACGTCTGCGTGTGTGAATGAGTAAACTTTAATTGAATACAAAAAAATAGCGAATAAAATGACAGGGAAGGGTTGTGTTTTTTTGTGTGGCTTTAATAGTCTTTCTTACGGCCAGTGACAGAGCCACTGACGCCAGCAGGGTCTGGAGAGTAGAAGAAGACATGAAACTAAACTTGACATGACTGAGGTTGGCAAAGTAACTATCTCCGAGCGAACAGGCCAAGCTATTGGTCAGATGTGGCGCTGAGGCGTGCGTACTACCTGTATAACGCATGAACACGGGTAATTAAATACATGCAAGGGATAAGTTTAATGCGATATTTCCATAGACTGTATGAAGAAGTGGACTAAGGGAACGTTCATATCTTGATTTACGGACAAAATAGCGAAATAAAAACACAAGGATCACGTAGAGCGGGTTAATACAAACATTTTAAGACGAAAATGAGTCTGACAGCCGCAGTTGGGTTAATACAACATTTTAAGACGAAAATGAGTCTGACAGCCGCAGTTACAGAGAGAGGGGCCACAGTTTTTCAATAGAAAGTGAATTGGAGCCAGAGTCGATGGAGCCGGAAGCGCGTCCATGAGCACTTTCTATTTGGAACGCGGCGGCTAACAGGTTAGCTTTGTCCGTTTAAATACACAGTCTATGCTCCTGGGACAAAATCCAAATATAAATGCATTTTCCATCCCACTGTTCAAATAAATGTTCGTGTCCTGCTATGTTTCGTTTATGGGACGGTTGCTATTTTGGTTTTAGTGTATACTGTATTGTAATTATCCCCATGGGGCGCAGCGCACAGACACACGGAGCACTGTCCTGCCACATAAACCTCCAATAGCCACCCAGCTTTTTAATTAAGACATTTTGTTTTTATTTTTCTTTTTTTCCGCGAGGCCTGGATTAAATTGCATTCTAAATGATCCAGAACAGATAGAGCAATCTTTACTGCCATATTCTAAGACGGGCGTTCGCTAAAGTGTCACAAATATGCCGCCACTTGGGTAATTTTGCTCGGTGACAAGGGAGCCAAGTGGAGAGGTTGGGTCTTCCCCAGGGGGATTGTGGGAAGATTGGAGGAGGGCATATGGCAAGAATGGGCCGGGGTGTGCGCCGCGAGAGAGCAGAGACCGTTTATTGACAAAAGCCTCAAGGGACACAGAGAGAAAGAAGTTAAGGAAAATGAGATTCGCTGCAGTTCACTCGTCGCCACACAATCTGGGTCTTTAGGAGAGCGGGGAGTCAAACATCTCAAAGGTCTTTTATTACTCGTACCACAGGCAAAATCTCTTTACATCTGCACATAGCCGGCAGCATAAGTCAAAACAGATGTAGGAAGCAGCTAGAATGGAGATATCAAGTGCATAATGGTATGTGTAATAGAGACACTGCCCTCCGCTGATATATTTTTAAAAAACAGACAGGCCGCTGCAAGACCTGAGAGGATACGGTTAGCTGTTTGTCTTTACACATACTATGGTGTTTCTTCTTCCAGGTTTGTCAGATCCCTCATCGAATATTGAAATAATATATTTTATAAAGTAAAGGTGCACTTGATAAATTGCACCTTTACCTAGAGATTTTCCACCTTCAAGTCACTCAAAGCGCTTTATGTCAAGGAACCACTCACCCATTCACACAGACACTGGGGGCGAGGAGAGTCAAGTGTCTTGCCCAAGGACACAAAGACAGCATTCATCTGTGGGAGCTAGAATCGCACCACCAACCTGTGGGTCAGTGGATCTGACCACTCAACCAATGATGTTTATGTGGGTTTGAACCGCCAACCCCAATGAATGTTATGTGGGTTTGAACCGCCAACCTTCAGATCAGTGGACAAACGCTCTACCAACTGAGCCACTGTCACTCCACTTGAATCTTTCGGTGGATTGTACGCAATCTTCTTGTCTACACGAAGATGCTAGTGCTTTGCCTGTGTTCCACAATACGGCATTAAACCTGGCGTCTTGGAGACAAACAGGTGATGACACCGGGCCAGATCTGTGGAGAAGCAACCGCACTCATAGTAAGAATTCGTGTTTTTCATGGTCATTGAGCGCTAAAAACGTGTGACAGCTTGTAAAAATACAGGCAAAATTTGTTTCACGATGTCGGTGTAGCAGAGCGGTGTGTTTAGTGTGTTGTTTTCTATATAAGATGGATTCATTTAGTAAAATAATCCGCCATCAACGCCATCTGGAAGTACCAGGACACAGGACTTTCCCCACTCTCTACAGGCACATAGGGTCACTGACTGAAGATGACATGAGACACGAATACACTTTACATTTAACTTCCATTTTAAGAGACGCAGATGACTGACACGGTTAGTTAATAAAGTACAAACAAACCCTCGACCCAGTTTAGAGAAAGAATTTTGATAGTCCATTATCCACCATAAGTCATGTTTACTTAGGACCATTACAACACTCAACATCGTGCCTTACAGTAGCGTTTGCCACAAGACACCAAAGATTCCAGAGAGAGAGAGAGAGAGAGAGAGAGAGAGAGAGAGAGAGTCCTTTCCACAAGGGACACGATCAGGAAACAGACAGGACGAAGTAAACAGAAAAAAGAGGGGAGGTTTCTCATCAACAAGAGCCTAAATACAATAGGTTACATTTAACATATAATACAAAACAATACATTTGACAAGAGGACACAACATAAACCACAGTGACATAACGAGGTAACCTGATCTCAGCACGCCACCTAAACACGCTGAGGGTAGCCCCAGCGCCGAGCCACTGACGCAGCCCACGTCAGACTCACGCCGGTCGTTACTGACCCACGATACGCGCATGTCAGAGGTCAAAGTTCAGGCGGGAGGGACGAGCGTAGCACATGACGCCGTTTTTATAGGTGGGTTTGTGACCAATACACCCGATACTTTTACAGACGAAAGCAGGAAGTGGGTCCCTACTTTGGGTTGCATCCAGAGACTGTATGAAGAAGTGGACTAAGTGAGTGTGACGTCACCCACGGCGTTCGGCTCCAGTCACATGAAGCTCCTCGAGACTAGAGCAGTTATAGCTGTGAATTTGGAGCTGGGTTCCGATCGCGAGTATCATAGCAACCAAAGAGCCAATCCGGAGCGAGGCTGTTGAAGGTAACGACCCTTCCCGCCCGCACCGCTGGTTTAGCAGGGAGCGAGCGCTTAGCAACGCTGTCAATCAAACCTGTTGCTAACACCAGCTGGAGTGACCTCGGGGAAAGAAGTCGCCTGATTTGTCTGTTATCAATGTTCATATCTTGATTTACAGACACAATAGTGAAATAAAAACCCCAGGATCATGTAGAGGGTTAATACGAACATTTAAGACCAACATGAGTCTGACAGCAGCAGGTACAGAGAGAGGGGCGGCAGTGTAAAGTGAAATGGAGTCGATGGAGCCGGAAGTGCAGCCCATGCTCACTTCTTATTTGGAACGTGGCGGCTTGCAGCCCATCTCACTTCTTATTTGGAACGTGGCGGCTAGCGGGTTAGCTATGTCCAAATATATATATATATATACACACAGTCTATGGTTGCATCCCACAAAGTTTCATCTGCAGTCTCCACAATATTCAACAGTTCAGAATTTCAGCAGAATAAAAAACGTATATTTAAAGTTACAGGTCAAAACAGACTAGAAAGAAAACAAAATCATGCAGGAACTAAAGAAGACCGACCCACTGTCAAAGAAAAAAGAACCACAAGAGCAGACGAGTAAACTTGAACTAAACCCAAGATATAAAGAACTAAAGGTCCTATATTACGGCAAATTGACTCTTCTGAGCTTTAAACCGTGTTATAATGTTATTACCTCCTCAAAAACAGACCTGGAGTTGTGTTTTGTTTCATTCACACATTCACACACTCAAGTTAACAGCTACCTCTTACCTTTAGTTCCGTCGAGATCGGCAATTCCAGAGCTGAAGTCACCCAAATGATTCCAGTGAAGGTGGAGTGTTTTCTGTTTGAGAGAAGAACTCAGCCTAAATCTGCAGGGTTTGTGTTAAACATGTGAGAATGAAACGAAACACGACTCCAGGTCTGTTTGTGACGAGGAAACATTATCACCGAGATCAGAAAATGAAAGCGCAATACGGGCCCTTTAAAATACTAAGAGTTGTGAAAGGAATTGCATATGACACAACAGCTATGGGAAAGTCTTTATAAATAAATGTGACACTGTAAGAATAAAGCATAGCCAAGGGTGTCGTGTTGTATTGAGTTAAAGTGATTTGCCTTCACCGCAGGAGGCTGTAAACTGGCAGTGTTCAGCTCTGATCCCAAACGCCTCCCGCCTTCGCCCACCTCTGCTCCTCCACGCTTCCATAACACACGCTCCCAGGCAAAAGTGAAGTGAAAAAGCCAGAAAAATCCTGATAACTAAGACACATCTGGTCTACGCTAATCCAATTCCACACGAGTTTGCTTTACCTCGCCATAACATAACCTAATTAAAAAAGCAAGGATTGGAAGGCAGACGCATTTCCAATTCATCAGTGAGGAGAGAGGCCGGCACATACTTCTAAAAAGGTTGGGTCTTTTTTAATTAAAGTCAAAATTGCCTGACGCTACCCTGAATTATATATTTACCAGAAATGAATCCAAGAGCGAGTGATTATACAGGCCCATATGGCTATCAATACTCCGCATTATTAGACATACTGCGCACCTTCACCGCAAACTCCTCTGCCCCAAAGACACAGGTGCAGCGGTACTTTTTAATTTCAAAAGTCTGCAACTCTGTGATAAAAAGTTTCGCGCTGGAAATAGACTTTGACACAGGTTAGACTAGAATGCATTTTGTGTGAATGCAAAACAGCTTCACCGACCAATGAACAAAATCACTATTGTTACTTAGACTGAGACAAACTTTTTTTGATCCACAGGGGAAATTATTTGGACACATTACACCACAGACTGTATAAAGAAGAGAGCGTGACGTCACCCGCAGCGTTCGGCTCAAGTCGAGGCCAGAGCAGTTATAGGGGCCAATTTGGAGCCGAGTTCCACATTTGGAATTCTGACAGTGAGTATCATAGCAACCAAAGAGCCAATCCGGAGCGAGGATGTTGAAGATAACGGCCATTCCCGCCCGCACCGCTGGTTTAGCGGGGAGTGGCCGTTTAGCAACGCTGTCAATCAAACCTGTCGCTAACGCTAGCGGGAGTGTACAGTTGAGGAAAGAAGGCGCCTGATTTGTTTGTTATTAATGTTCATATGTTAATTTATGATTTGTTTGTATTAATCTTCCATTGTTAATTTATGGACAAAATACCGAAATAAAAAGACCAGGATCATGTAGAGGGTTAATACGAACATTTAAGACCAAAATGACGAGTCTGACAGCAGCAGGTACAGAGAGAGAGGACACAGTTTTTCAATGTAAAGTGAATTGGACCCGTGGAGCTGGAAGTGCGCCATGATCTCTTCCTATTTGGAACGCGATTTATATATACAGTCTGTTACTTAGACTTAAGACTTGGACTTGGACAAACTTTTATGCTCTACAAGGGAAATTATTCGGACACAGCAGCTTCACACATTAAAATACAATATAATAACACAGAGCAGAAGTATAAATGGTATTAAAAAATCCAAATGAGTAGCAAAAATAGCAAGAGACTGGTGTCAAATAAGGCGTAATTATACCATTATATATGTACAAGTAAAATATAGTTAATACAAAATATATCTCAGCTGTACACACGAGAAACAAAGTGCAAAGATGAAACTGTGTTTTGTTTAAGGGTGAGATATGGTACAGTTGTAGGGAGTATTATCTTTGACATAATGGTGAGTGTTTTACATAAGAGTGAGTGTTGTACAGTTGTAGGGAGTATTATCTATGACATAAGGGTGAGTGTTGTACAGTTGTAGGGAGTATTATCTATGACATAAG
>JACM01052908.1:0-15658 GCA_000787095.1 Periophthalmodon schlosseri
TGTATAGGGAATTTTCTAGACATCTCCCGGTGATAAAAGTGGTTGTAGGCCTATATATCTATATATGTCGGTGCTATCTCCCCTGCTATCAGTGAAATACTGTTCCCACTTCACCTTTGAAATGACTGTAAATGTTAAAAGCTTATAGTACCTGGAAATATACAAAGCTTTGACCTGTGGAGCTGAGTGAGTAAGTGCACATCAGTACCTCATATCCTTATGTGATCTTTATTAGAAAACCAGGGTTGCTGCCATTGCAGTTCATACGTATCTTGGGTCCAACTTTCTAGAAACTTGAATCAACAGTTTTTATAGGTTGAAGGAGTTCAGACTGTTATGTGGTTCTCAACAGAAAAGCAATTACAAGTTCAATTTTTAAAGGGTGTGCAAGAAACTGAAAAAAAAATTCAATAGTAAGGAGCAGAGGCTTTACTCTGAGCTCCTCCCATGTGACTGAGCTCCTCACCCAATCTCTAAGGGAGCACCCAGCCACCCGTTTGAGGAAACTCATTCTGGCCGCTTGTATCCGCGATCTTGTCCTTTCAGTAATTACCCAAAGTTCAGGACCATAGGTGAGAGTAGGAATGTAGATTAACCAGTAAATCGAGAGCTTTTGGTTTTCGACTCAGCTCCTTCTCCTTCACCACAACAGTCCAATACAGCGACCGCATCACTGCAGACGCTGCACCAATCCACCTGTCAATCTCACGCTCCATTCTTCCCTCACTTGTGTACAAGACTCCGAGATACTTGAACTCCTTCATTTGAGGCAGGGACCCCCCCCCACCCGGCAAGGGCGCCACCTAATCCAACGGTTTGCTGTGGTCCAAGTTATTCCTGACTTACCTTATTCATTCCTATCCTAATTATTCACTGCAATGAGTTTCTAAGCACTTTTCACAACTCTCAGAGGCCAGAGTGGAGTTGTGCTGTTACAGTAATGCTAATAACAACTGGCATGCTAAGACACATTTCCTGATTATCGGACAATAAAATGCTTTCTAATTAGTTAGATAACACGCAGCAGACTTATTTTGACCTCAAGAGCTGCTTATACAATATATCTGTACTGGTGTAAGACACATTTTGCTCAAATACATGGGCAACATTGGGTACAGGGCTAAGACCAAACTAAAAATTATAACCAGACACGGATTTTAGATGAAAAATGTCAAGCTGTGTCTCAGTGTTAAATCCAGGCTTCTGTTTAAGCCTCTACAGCTCCACCCTTAGTCTGTCAGTCTGGCCCTGAGTGAAAAAAATGTTTCTTTGCAATAAATTAGCTGAGAAGTGTGGTATGCCACCATTTTTATCTCCATGGAGATTTTGTTGCCTTGTCTGAAATGTTTCACAGCATGGCACCTATAATCTATCTAAGAAGGAGATCCCACTAGGCTAATAGACAGGTCAGATCTATAGAGAGATAACCCTGCTTACTGTAAAAATGTGTGTAATATTAACACCAGCAATTAAATAAATGAATGTTAGATAAGTTTATCCTGTGGAATCTAAAGAAATCTCCATGATGGCGGACCCCCATTTGAAAAGTTACATAGAGCCCCTTTAAAGATGCACCCCACATTTGAATTTGATAGGAAATTAATTATTGAATAGTTCTATTACAACCAGGCCAACGTGGGATAAAAGTATAGGGACCAAATTTGGATCTCAAGATTGTAATTCCCTGTTTTTTGTGACAGACGAAAAAAACTAATGTTCAAACCAGTTTATGACTAATTTACTAGTCAATAATTCCTTATTTAGTAGTGAATAATAAGTGACAGCAAACAGACTCTGCATGTACTGGTACAGGGCTTTTATTACAGTCGAAGTGCTATTTTTAAATCAAGGACCATGTAATCCCTCATTCGTCACAGTCCGCGGGGTCAAAGGCTTGGTTTGTTATATCAGAACATATATTGCTGCTTACCATAAAAGACTGAAAAACATTGCAGATTTCTGCTGAATCTATGAGCGAAGCACAAAACTCTAAAATCCAAAATCTAAGGTGAGGGGAATGTGAGTTTGTTTGATGCTTGGTTTCACATGCGTCACTGAAAAAAATGAATCTGATTGCACAATCATGTTTGGTCAGACTCAAGATGTAAGGAAGGGTGTGGGAACTGAGATCCCTGAAAAATACACAGATGTATCATTCTGGATTTGCCAACAAATTTATCAAAAATGTGATGAAAAATATCACTATCCAAGGTCCAAATATGGCTTTTTTAAAAACATTGTTTTAACACGGTCAATAACACATAGAGGCATTTTGAATACATTTCTGTTTTATTCAAGACTTCATGCATTACAAGCAGTACCAACGGCATTGTACAATAAAAGTGGAGTGCGATTACTACAGATATGATTTTGTCTCATTGATTGCTTTTGTTCACCGTAGTAAAATAAAAATAATAACACTGAAATACAAAGATTAAAGCAGGTACATATGATGCATTCAGACTGGAATCGCTTCAAACACAAATTTCGTATATATATATATATAAAAAAAACCAAATAAAACCATACAGTATACTTTAACATTTTGTATTGACAGACACTTTTAAGTATTTACAAAAAATATTGTTTCCTGAATTACCAACTTTTAAAAGCTGGAATTGTCTATTATAACGTTTGATTTGATATAGTAAGTGAAGAAGTACAAGTAGATATAGTACAGATTACAATAAATGCTAGATGATAATTAGTCTTAGTTTTATATTGCTTATTATGAAGGAATCCCATAATTAAGACATTATAGAGAATACATTATAGTGCTTTGTTATTCTTGGATTTTCAAAATAAATATGGCTTGAAGAAATCTAGATTGATTTTTTTTTCACAGAACTGGGGTGACCTTCGAACTTTGGTCACATGTGCGTTGGACAGCTGTGAAGGCATGTTTTAAAATAAGGCCTTGAAAATTACTGAGAAAAAGATGTACCAAGAAGATTATAGTACAGGAAATTAGCTGCTATTGGCTAACCTGTATTGCTTTTTCATGGAAGCTGAGTTGAATTTGAGGTGGACGATATAGCAACCAAAATTACATATAAAATTTGGAATAAAGATTAAAGATTTACAATTTACATTGTTTTAAAATGGCCTTTTATGTTTAACTATTCATGGGTTTCAAGTTGGGCTGAACGAGTTGGGCCAATCTAATTGCGAATATATTGCAATTAGATGAATGTTTTTATGGTAAGATCTGTTTAAGTAGTAAAATAAATCTAGACAAATCTTGCAAAGCTAATTTTAAGTTATGGCAACGGTCCTCAGTCGTCATAGTAATGAAGCAATTCAAATAAAAATATTTATATCTTTTCAGTGACAAAAGTTTTGAGTTGATACTTCACTCTGACTGGTCAAATCCACCTGTCACTCACTCAGCATGACAGAGCCTGACAAATAGGAGGAGTGGGCGGGGTTTATGTTTGAGCATAGCGCTTCATAAACAAAACACCCTGAATTGCCACATTATTCTCAGATTAGTGGATCACAATGTTTATGTTATATCGCCCACCCCGTGTATTATTTATATTTATGAGATGTTTATAGCATAATGGAAAACAGAATAACAGCTATGCTTAATTGCTTGCTTGGGTTTTGAATATTGCCATTTTCTTCAGCGAGTACTAAAGAGGGGGTATTACACTTCTGTGGGGTATTAATTGCCAAAACAGAACACATTTAGATCACCATGTTACCTTTTGTTGATTTGAAAATTCTATATTCGCACAAAACAATGTATTAAAATGTTGAATTAGTTTCATGTTCATTTTTGAGGGTAGGTTGAGGTCTTGTATACCTAACCGAAATGAGCATTGGAATAGTGCTTGAGAAAGATTGCAAGGTCACTCAAACACGCACAATTCAGAGAACCTCTTCAGACATGTTTATGATGACGAAACGACGATATATGGTACATGGTAGAAAGCTCAAAAAAGTAGATTTAGCATAATATCCCCTCTTTAAGAACCAATACAGATATTCAGAAGTAAAGTGACAATGATTAGCCTAAGTGCTATTGCATAAGTTGCTAAAAGCTATCTGCTTGAGGCTACAATTAGAAACCAACTTTTCCACTTGCACAATCTTTCAATAAACATTACGGTACATTGTTGTAGGTTAAAATATGTGCCTTTTTAACCAACCCCTGTCAAAAGTCTATATCAAGATTAAGTTTGTGCTACCGGGACAAAGGAGCAAGCCAGGATTGTGCAAAAGTATTGATCAACAATTACTTAAAGTGCCTGTGTAACAATCACGTTTGAAAAATCACTCCAAACATTAAAATCAAAGATAGCAAAGAGATCACAGTAAACTAATAGTAAGGTACATTAGAAGTATTATTGTGTCGGTATAAAGTAAAATAGATACATATTACTGGTATAAAACATGTTATGTGAAAATATGGTGTTCATCTGGTCTTTTAAAACAGATTTTTCCGATTTGAGAAGTTATTTATTCCAAAATTAGTTCAAAACTGGTGGCGGATCCCGTTTTTCTGTGAATGTTCCACAGTATGGCATTAAAATATCTCTATATTTATTCAATTACAGGTGTTTTATTGCTAATAATACACTCAAAAATGTGCATTCTTACTGTGAGTATACTTGTCTCTCCATAGATCTGACCTGTAACTTGGCCTGGTGACATCGTCTCTTGTCTGCTTGTTACTAAGTTTAATGCTATACTATGGAACATTCCAGACAAAGGCAAAGCAGTAACATCTCCATGGAGACAAACTGACCCTCCATCAGAAAAGTTATATGTTGTACGTTTAAAAATTCACCCGTCGTGAACATACAGTACTGTACTTGTATCTTAAAACATATAATCAATATAACACTTTTGGTCAGTTGTGAGTTATTTTTTTTCCAAGTTTCTATTCCATTTCTCAACTCGGAAAAGCAGTCTTCCGATATTTCCAGTGGGACCGCCGCATGAACACTACTCATTTCTGTCACCTGATGTTTTTAAAAATATACATTTGGAATGCTTAGTTTCCCTCACGCCCTTTGAATGCCACGCGTATGGACTTTTAAACTTTGGTAACGGTGCATAGTATGGACCAAGCACTCCTCACACAATACTGATCGAACAATAAAAACATTTCAACATCACCTGAATAAATATAACTGTCCTATTTATGTGCATATGTGCATTTTGGAGAGACTGAATCCTAGTTAAATAAATGAGAACCACAACCAATGTAAGTGGAAGCAAGCCATAGAAGCAACAATACAGACAGACAGGTAAATGAGTTAGACTGTAGATAGCACCAACAAAATTGAACTTTAAACTCAAATTATTGCTAATTTCACTTCAGCAAAATAAAAACTTAAATGATGTGAAACTATGATAAATACGTACTACAAGTACTGAAATAATCAGGATTATTTGGGTCATAACTGAAATTGCGATCATTTGAACAACACAGCAGCACGCTAGCTAGCTCACTATGTCTCAAAGCTAACAGTCACTTATTAAAAACAGAAAATATAAAATAAACAACCTATTAAAATAAAAATAATTAAAATAAAAACCCAATTATATGTAGAATACTTCAGTTTGTGGCATTGTTTTAATAATTATTATGCCTCAAAATTAGCATTTGCATCAGCATTGAGACACAAACATCTCTCTTTCTAAACACAGAAGTGTCCTTCGGTGAAGTATTTGTTTTATTTGTGTAGTTTTTAACATGTTTTCAGTGACATCCACCCGCCGCTCCCTGTCCACTGCCTGATCTGCAAATATGTATTTCTTTTAGTGTGACTCAACAAAAACCTCATAGAAATAAAATTGAACAGGAAGTAGTGATGCTAACAGTGAGGTTGCCGGGCGCTATTGTGCACAGAGCCAATAACTTCAAAATTTGTAGATTACACATGTGGTTTTGCTTCAGGGTTTGTGAGGCTAAACAGTTCACAACATCACTGAATTGTTTACCTGATTATTAGAGCAAAAATTGTAATCATGAATAAACATTTTTTGCACAGCCCTACTCTACATAATTTCAAATTTACGAAATGGAAATTAGGACTTATCTAGGTTTTAATAGTTAAACTTGGTTGGTGCTATCCAGAAATAAAAACTACTCTACAAAGCCGAAGCACCTCCTATAACTATCCACAGGTTTCAGGATCATAGAGATTAGAACCACTGTCATAGTGATTAACAATTTAAAATCTATAATTATGCTTTATTATGCAATGCTATATCTTTTGAATTGGTAAAAGTCCTCAAAACATTTCATAATTATGCTGAAAGTAACCTGTGAATGTATTTGTTAGCCAGGAAGAGAGTGCTTGTCCTGTCTTAAGCCTGATTTTATAACCAAATTAGACGGTAGACCAAGACACCAAGAAAATCAAACTTAAGTTAACCAGCCTGGCCAATCAGACCCAATCACTTCCCTCTTGAACGAAACCATTTGCACACTTTTTTGTGTTCTCTGGCAAGACACTTTACTTAACTTCTCTGTACAAAAGTTACAACAAAGCAGAACAGAATAGCAGCCACATCTGAATGTAGTCTGTCCAAGGGCAACTACGGCTACAACTAATCAGTTACATCATACTGGATGTGATTTCTAAATTTAGATTTTTGTCAATATCCAATTACAATCAGTGCAATAATATATCCACATGTTTCAGTCACATCACTTTCTTCCTATTATGAACACCATTTTGAGGACTTAACTGCTATGACAACCGTCCAAATTCTTCACTCTTTATCACTCCGAAACCAATGAAAATAATGACTTCCTGTTATATGGTGCCATTTTGAGGACGGTTGACCATTCCTAAGATATAATGTTTTGTTTTGAATTATTAATTGCTGTGGCAACGGTCCTAACATTTCTTCATTCTGAAACCCATGGACATTTTAAAAAGTGCTTTTTATACACATTTTACTACTTAATGTGCATAGTTTAAGTTGCTTATCCACCCTACAACATGCAGACTGTTAGTTGCGATAGCGAGGTTAGCAAAGTTTGAAGAAGTACGTATATAAAAACAATGTAACTAGAATTGAGTCTCTTTTAGTTTTAGACAGTGGCAGCAGTTAGCGAGGACGGACTTTCCACATTTTCAACTTTCTGCTCGGGGGAACAACAGAGGAACAGACGACTACCGAGACTTTTAAACGCAAACCGAAAGTACATCATGTGACCCATTGCTACAAAGGAGACAGAGATGATGACAAGGAGGCCGAAGGCCTCAGGATTGGGGGCTAAAATCACCATGATGAAGTGAAGAAGATCCAGAAGGTAGTTCATGGAGTTTTGCACGCCATTGATGACACCGCGCTCCGATTCCATCACATTTTCTTGAATGAGCTGAGTCACGGTCAAGTCAAAGGACCACAAGCCTAAAGGAAAGATTAGAGAAAGTTAGCAAGAAGGGATGTGAAAGGGGTGTGATGAGTGTGATGTTTATGGGTAGTGACCACAGAGCTACTGTTACACTGGAGACTTTTAGATTCTTAAAGGTAGTTTTATTGCTTTTTATTTCAGCTAGGGATGAAATTTAAGGTCTTGTATTGTGCAAAATTGACTATTGTGAACTTTGTTGCTAAGCCATGTTATAATGTTACCTAATCAAAACATACCCAGAGTTATGTTTTTGTTTCATTCACACGTTTGAATTACCCTTTATTATTAGTCTGTCTACATCTCCAAAGCTCAAAATGCTCTGTTCCACCTTGTGATGTCATATAGTAGTACTTTTCAAGTTAACAGCCACCTTTTACCTTTAATTCAGTAGAGACTGGCAACTCCAGGGTGTTTATTGTGTTTAAAAACACAGTGGAGCACTTCTTGTATTACCACATGGCATCACAAGGTGGAACAAAGTTTCCGTTTGACAGAAGAACTCAGCTGAAATATGCAGGACTTGTGTGTTAAACATGTGAATGAAAAAAGACCTGGTTTAGTATAGGTTTACTCCTGTTTTAGTCATTTACTTGACTCCCATGAAAGAACTGGTTTAGATCTTAGAAATATTTAGGTTATAGATTTTAGGTTCTACATTTTAGTCCTTGTTTAGTTTCAGTATAGTCCCATCTCCTTAGCTCTGGTTTAATGCAGTTTTACATTTTACTGTGTTGAGGATACCAAGTGATAAGAGGACCACAGCTGTATTAGAAAGAGCTGACTCGTACATATCTTTGTCCTTAAGTGGTTTTAGAGGAAGTTATTTGTTTTATAAAGGAAGTGAAATGTGCCAAGTCTCTGAAATTAAACTTCAGTTGAACCTCAAAAATAGAGGTATAAAACATTACGAACATCCTGTTTATCAAAAAACAAGGTCCGGTCAAGTAGTCTATGAGTCAGTCTACACTATGTAACTGTCTATGGAAGCTCATAGAAGAAAAGCTCAGCAACACTTGGCCAGGGCCTGACTTAATATGTTATAAGATGTGCTATCATTTTCTAACTAATTATGTAGGTTACTAAAACTGTTTTGGAATAAATACTGTAGGCAGCAAATATGCAATACTCTAGAATACTCTAGAATGAGTTGAACTGGGTATATATATACTGTCTCTTTTTTTTACATTTTTTGTAATGAACATCTGATCCAAGCTGGTCCAAGCATGCTAACTATTATTATTTTTCTCAATAACTCTGCAACAACATTGTTTCAGTGCTGACCAACATTTCATTCATCATTTAGTGTAAACTGACAAGTAATCTTGTAAACTGATTAACCTCCTAACAAAAGTGGTGCAAAGGCAATCATTCAAACTTTAATCGAGATCAAGATTAATTCATTTCTAATCATCAGATGGGTTTTACATCCTCTGTGAATCATGTGGTGTGGAGCAGAGTTCAGACTTTGGTGGATAAAATCTGACTTTTTTATGCATTAAATGGCAATGATTTTCAGTCTATATTGTGTATGTTCCAAACATTGATATAGAAAGCCCCGAAGACCCTAGGGCCCAGGACAACCAGGGAAGAGGAGTGATAAAGTGGATATTGTTCAGCCCTACCCTGAACAGTACCCCGTTCTGGTGCACACCTGATACCTGTTTTGGTCCATCTGTACACCAGTCACATCATATTCCACATTAGTTACTGTATATGTCATGATTTTTACATTCTCCTATCTAGGGCTGGGTACCATTTAAAGGTAAAAGAAAAGTATTGAATGAAAATATTTGGGTGCAATTGGTACAGAAAACAATTTGAACCGAAAACTGATACAGAAAGACTACTTTTTCTTTTAATAACAAGTTTTGATGCAAAGTGGGTCTGTTTAAGTCATTTTAATTATGAATCTAGAATCTGGTATTGTTCAAGTACTGGTATCTGAAACAAACTGAAAGGTACCCAGCCTTACTTGTAATAATGTTTTTTATACACTAACTCTTACCCATTCTAGCAGCAATGACCCCAGAGAACAGCAGGCTCACAGACAGGTAGGACTGCAGGGGGGGCAATTCCTCCGCAGACGTGGTCATACTCGCAGCTGTCGTCATGGCAGTGGCATTGACGGCGCTCACGAGTCCTGTCAAACTATGATCGGCTTCGGGCAACGCCTTCTCCCCCACCAGATGTGTGTAGAGATCTTCGAAAGGCGAAACAGTCAGATCGAATGGACTCCCGGGCGAAAATACCGACACCACACACAGCATAAGACAGGACAGTTGAGCCACGCCTGAAATGAACCCGGTTCGGATTAAACCGCACTTTTTCCGAATCCAAGTGAAGGCCACGGTGCCGCAGATTCCCGAAATTGCCGAAGCGCCCATTAGCAAACTCAGCACGGACCCGTTTAAGCCCTGGGTGTAGGCGTATCCCGTGGTGATACAGTCAAACCCGAGGACAGTCATGTATAGGAAGGCCAGAGACATGCCGGCAAAGAAGATGTTTTGGTTGTAGTAAGAGATCCAGCCAGCTTTTAGGGTGCGCAGAGGCTCGGTAACTTGGTAACAGCACCCGCGTGTCCGTGGAGATTCAGGCCTGTTTGCCGCAGAGTCGGTCATGAGTGGTTGAGATGACTCCTCTGGGCTCTGACCATTCTCCAGCTCTGTGAAAGAAAGAAGAGACGATTAAATGAGATATTTATCTGTCCAACAATAGAGATGTTAAATGATGATGTCACTTCTGGGTCCAACCAGAAACTTCTGAAAGCTGATTTCTAGCTTTGTTTTTGTTCCTTACTCATCAAACAAGAGACAGTTACCTTTCAAAAGCATATGTTTAACTACAAATTGTATCAAATATGTAAATAATGTAGTAACAATCAAGCATAAGATGTATATCTGTCGATCACCGCTAACGCTATCTTAGCCTAGCCTAGCTACTTACCTCAACCTCCCTCGTACACTTTCTGTCACAGTTATAACCATAGATCCATGCTTATAACTTTGTTTAAGCTTTAAACGACTGCAGTCACTTTAACGTGAGATGTTTTGTCGCTTCAGAAAGAGGACATTTTAAACATATTTGTTATTTTCAATCAGCTGATCCGGAAGTTAACACTTAACAACTCAATGGGGAATTGCCTTGTTGTAACATAAAAGTACATGGAGCAATAGAATAAAGAAGATGTAACAAAACTTTGAACAGATTCCAGCTATTTAAACATAAATTGAGAATCGCAATGCTTGTCAGAAAAATCACAAGTAGATATTTAATTTAATATAGCGGGGATTATTCGTCAATATGGCTTCTTGAAAATAAACAATTAAAGATTGCTCAAACATGCACAAATCACTCCAAATACAACTTCGAGAGTAAATGAGAAGGTGAAATAACTATAACATGGTTAAAATCTCTGTTGGCATAATAAGACTGCTTTAAAGTAAGTATTTTGTAAGAGATCTTTGTGAATATACCTCTGACAGGGCTGAGGTCCTTGAGTTCCTGCTGTTGTGGGTTTTTCTGTCCCGCCTTGGTTGCTAGTGCGGGGGTTTTCTGATAGACCTTCCAGAGCAGTGCGTACTCCACACACATAGACACCAGATTCCACCCCGAGATGAAGCCACAGCCGATGAAGTGTGACCCGAATGCCATCACCTGCCCCACCAGCATCGGAGCCAGGATGTTGGTCAACTGGTCAATGATACGGACAGTGGCATTCATGTCTGTAAAAACACCAGAGGGATATTGCTGGGCTTCAGATAACATAATAAACAACATATATTTGTGGATGACTGAGGTGGGGGCGCACCAAATGACTGTTCTTGTCAAAATACTGTATAATGGGATAATGGACCGACTAATATAAAAGATTAAGTTAAAGCTACAGTATGTAACATTTCAGCAAGTTTTTGGACTGAAATAACAGCATATTTTTCTTTTTTTTGGTTGCGATCATTGCGCATAAACATAGAAAAAACATTTGTCCTTACTATAAGTGGGCTTGCATCTCCACAAATCTGACTCTTATTTGGCCTGGAGGAGGGTCTCTTCCTGCTTGTTTCCATGGAAATATTGTTGCCACAGTATGGCCTAAAACCTATCTATGGAGAATTTTCCGAAGAAGGGATGTAACTTTCTATTTCCATGGAATCAAGCAGGTGACCTACCACCTCCAAAAAGTTACTCAGTGTTGCTTTAATTGCCAAGGGGGCGAGAAAAATGACTTTATGAAATGTTTTTTTTTAATGGATTGATTTTATAATTTTGGACCTTGGGAAGTTAATTTCCCATACATTTTTCCCATAGATTTTCAAATATTAAGAATTTAAAGGCACAGCAGTGGCTAACCAGCAGTGTGGTAACTAATGTCCATAACGCGGTCATTTTAAGTCCAAAAATCATGTTTAAAATGTTTAAAATCAACTAAATGTTTTAATAATGTAGCAGTTAATAACGTTTCTAGAACAGATTTTAAATAAAATGATAGATCTTGTGGTCATTAGTTACCACATAGCTGATTAGCCCTGAGCAAGCTTCCAAACTTTTAATATTAGTTTTTTTTTCAGAAAGTCTATGGGAAAAATGAATGGGAAATTTACTTCTGGAACCAAGCAGTGGGCGGTCACTGTTGACTGTTGAGCTCCATATTGATTGATTTGTGTAAAATGTTCAATGTTCATGTGTGCCAACAAGTCAACAATGCAGCGATTCTCTGGGAGGCTTTAAAACGGCTTTGTAGTCCATATTCATGAGTTTCAAGCTATGGCAACCGTCTTCCATGGTCACAGTAATTAAGCAATTCAAATCAAAATATTATATCTTTTGACTGGGGAAAGGTCCTCTATGGGTCTTCACAAAATCCTTCAAAATAGTCCTTCAAACCCATGAATTGAACTTATTTGCTGTCCAGATCGGCAGCCCCATGCAAAGTAATACAACCCGAATGATGATGGCAGCGCCCATGGCAACTTCCGGAATAAGGTAAACAGGTTTAAAAATGGTACATTTCTTTAGTGTATCACATGAATGCAGCGTTGTAACAGCATGCTGCAAAGTGATTTACAGCAGCGATAGCCCTCTCACTGCTGAAGTTCAACAGGTTCATTGGAGCAAAGGAGGTTTAGTATCATGTGAGGAGATCTTTTAAATAGCTTACAACGACCAGTTTGAAAGAATGATTGGAACATTACGAGGAGAGAAAAAATGAGAGTTATTGAGTCAGCATCCGGAGGTCAAAGTCTGAACGTAGAAACAATATCTGATAAACCGATCACGTGAGGCCTACTTTTGATAAGAGGAATCTGCTATCTGACCAGACCTGGTTCAGTCTTACGTTAGTCCGAGTCTACCCCTGGTTTAGCTATAGGGGGGCCTATTTTTGAGGTCCAATCTTAAATCTACTAAATCCCGGTTTAACTAATTTATGCTTATCATGGAAGCTGGTAGAGATGATTTAGTCCTAGGTTAGTCCTGGTTCAGTCCTTAGTTAGTCCTGGTCTAGACTTGGTTTGCTTATAAATGATACCTAAGTCCTGCTTTTGAGGTCCTATCTTAGACCTACTTGAGTCCTCGTTTAGCTAATTTATGCCAATAATGCAAGCTGCTAGACATGGTTCAGTTCTACGTTAGTCTGGGTATTAGACCTTGTTTAGTCCTAGTTAGTGATAGTTTGGTCCCTAGTGTAGTCCTGGTTATGATGTTCTAGCTAGACCTTGTGAAGTCCCAATTGACCTGGTTCAGACCTAGGCTTGTCCCGGGTCCAGTCTCCAGAGGTGGTTTAGTTCTAGATTAGTCAAGGTTTGATTATGGTCTAGTCCTGATTAGGAAGAGTGGTTTAGTCCTAGACCTTTTTAAGTCCTAATATAGGTCACTTACTACTGTCTTGCTAGGCCTGGTTTAGTCCTAGTCCAAAATAAGAACTTGTTTAGTCCTTATATTTAGTTTCCCAGGGTGGTCCAAGGGTGTAAAAATCTTTCTTGTATTGTTAATTATAGACTTGTTAATTATAGATTTGTTAATAGTTCTTTTTAAATAGTTGTTTAATAACAAAAAAATAACATCATTAATGAATCAGGAGCAAAATGAGTACAAACCAGCTAATTTGCTGCTGTCCTGCCCAGCCACTACCACTACCCAGTCCCTTTGAATGGTGATGGACATGGCTGTGCTAGCCAGGTTAGCGATGTTAGCGATGGTGATGACCAAGATGTAACAGGTGGTCTGAAAAACAAAGCAAAAGGAGTTTATTAGGGTTTGATTTATTAATCAAAGATTATCATGATAACCTAACATAATCAGTCAATGAATCATGTATTTATTTCCAGAACATTTGTCAGTACAGTTGGTTGAAGGGCCAAAACGTAACAGCTTACACTAATGGACTGGCTTATACTGTCAGTGACTAATAGTTTTGTCACAATACTAAAATTTCAAACTCGATTTTCATACTAAGACTCTCAATACTCACGATTCCAATACCACAATGATAATAAAAAACACTATTTAGACAATAGAATCTGATCCAACATTAAATGGTAGTACTTTCTTTTCTATTCCCATGTGGCCTTATATCTGTGTAATCCCTCAGTGGTCCAGTAGGTTCCATAGTGGTCCATGGGCGTGTACTAGTCTATGTGTCTTACACTTGTTCTGGTACAGCTCAAGATCATTCTAAAGCTATTCAGGAAAGGTTCATTTCTGCCCTGTGAATATGACTTTTTTAGTATTGATACTTGCTCAAATGAGTATCTAGTTTCGATACTAGTTTTAGTATCTGATTTTTGATACTTTTGACAACCCCAGCAGAGCCACCATACCTTTAGTAAAGCTTGGAGCATTTATTTTAGGCCTGCATCACAATGAGGTTATAATGGGAGAATTACTTAAATTTGCTGAATCTACTGCCTAATTGGCTCTGTACACAGCAGCACACTAGCTAGCTCGCTGTGTCTCAAAGCTTAACTAACTTTTATTAAAAACATACAATATAAAATAAACAACCTATTAAAATTCAAATTTTATATTATATTATAAAATTGATTTTATATGTAAAATACTTTTGTGGTGTTGTAGAATACGTTTGTGGTGTTGTTTTAGTATTTATTATGCCTTAAATTTACCATTAGCATTAGCATTGAGACACAAACATCTCTCTTTCTACTCCCTGTCCACTGCCTTGTCTTTAAATATTTATTCATTTTAGTGACTCTCATAGAGATAAACTTGGAAGAGTCATTAACAGTGAGGTTTCCTGGGCGCTAATTAATTATTAAGTAAAATGTAGGAGCAATGGTTGTAATGGCCTACGGCAGTGATTGAGATTATACAATGTCTATCATCATTATATAGTTAAATAATCTATTTCCAAACTGTTAAGATAGTAATAGAATTCAAATTAATAATACAATATAATGTATTACAAATTCAACAATATGTCCACAAAATAGATCAAACTCCGTAACAGTTTTACACACACTAAACGAAACACTTTATTCCTTGTGTAACTGTTGCCCTCCTGTTCCCTCCTAATCCTGTGAATGCTTTTAAACTGGCCTGGTTGGTTGCGGTCCGTTGTGGCTCATGTGACTTTGCTGCTGCTGACATAGACTAAGAACATACCATCTCCAGTTTCATTACAATCTACACTCACTTTCATAACCTTTCACCACTATCACACTATCAGCTCAGATCAAAAGTGAATTTAAGTCTTGGGTTGAGGAAATAAACTAAACGAAACTAAAATAAAATAAACTAAAACTAGCATTTCAAAATGTAATATTTTATATATTTTTTAAATCTGGCTTTCTCTCTCTTGTTTTACTAAATATTGACTTCAAGGAGTGCCAACAAAAGGTGCATTCGCATACACTGATTTGGGCCCAGTTTAGTCCTGATGTAGACTTGGTTTGGTCATGTTCTAATCCTGGTTTAGCCCTGGTCTAGTTCAGGTTCAGTTCTATTTTAGTCCCAATTTTGATATAGTGTTTGTGCAAGTGCGAAGGCCCCCTATACTAACAGATAAACGTTCAACATTTTGTTTTATAAAAAAATTGAAGCTTATGCAACTGTACTAGCACACCTATTCTAACATATAGGACAAAACATGAGAGTCAAATAAAATAGTAGAAAAAATATTGCATTAAACGATTATGATGTTACTATAAAGTTATTCATTTTTGGTAACTTCTATAATCAAGTATTTATAGTAGAAGTCATCTGAACCATTCATTATAAGTTGTTGTTCTTGGCATATCTAACTTCCAGTGCAATAAAGTT
>KN474908.1:6517-19873 GCA_000787095.1 Periophthalmodon schlosseri
TAAGTGGGCGGACACACTTCTTCAGTGTTAGACATGATTGGGTTTAGATCACAGAGCAAACAGACAGTCGCATTATTCTGTTTAAACCTTTGCTGACTTAATATTGTTAAAGCTGCACTATGTAACTTTTCTGGAGCAGGATGCACCACCTGCCTGTCTCCATTAAATGAATATAACTGCACTAATCACTTTTGCATTTATTCAGTTATAGGTGTTTTTATTTCTCCGTAGATCTGGCCTGTAACTTAGCCCGGCGTCATCCATTGCTTGTCTCCATGGACAAAATTAAGCCGCACTGTGGAACATTCCAATCAAAGCAGTGACACCTCTGCAGATATAAGTGGCCTAATCTCCACCAGAAAAGTTACACAGTGCACCTTTAAAGTATGAAAATGGAGTTAAGCGTTAAATGCCGATAAAAGCGCTTTACATCAAGGAACCGCTCACCCGTTCGCAGTGCGCGCAGACACTGGGGGCGAGGTGGGTTGAGTGTCTTGCCCAAGGGCACAACAACAGCATTTATGCGCGGGAGCCGGAATCGCACCGCCAACCTTTGGATCGGACGACAAACTCTCTACCAACTGAGCTACTGTCGCCCCGCAGTCTGGTAATCAACACTATATTATGAGAAATCGATGTTTTTTGGTTGTTCACGTCGATTAGAAGGTAAAATTGAAACTATTCCAAACTTTTATCATTTTCTTTTACTTTTTGTCCCAGTTTAATTCCCTGGAATCGCACATTGGATCACTGCACCGCACTTTACAACATGTACAGTAACACGAAGCCGGCAAAGTGACAAAGCTCAAACCGGTGACTGTTTTTGACCCTAGTGGGCTCCCCTACGCTCAAGAGTGTTCAAATGTAACCATCCAAAACCACCTGTGCTCCCTTGAAACCCACAGCGATACCTGGAGGAGAGGAGGAGAACTGCGGAGCGTATGACAGGAGTAACAAAAACCGGGTTGTAAGTTTGAAACAGTTTGGGAGTTAAAGGTCTTATATTACGCAATGCGATTCACTAGAATAACCTGAAGTTGCTGCCTTTTTTTTAAAACATATTTTCGTTTTCCCTTTCGTTCAATTGAACAACTACACCGAGAAGCGAAGGAGTTTCAACGAGGTTCAAACTATAGCTGTAGCTTCAAAGTGTGACAATTCAGGACGGCAAATGGTCCAAACGATTCTAGTGAAGTGAACATAGTGGAGCACTTCCTGTATTACCACTTAATGACATCACAAGGTGCAATAGAGTGTTTTCAGTTTGTAAGAAGAACTCGGTTTGTGTGTTTAAACATGTGACCAAAACAAAACACAACTCCAGGTCTGTTTGTGACGAGCAAACAACATCATTAGCGTAATATGGGCCGTTTAAGGAAAAAAAAAAATCGCGCAGAACATCCAAGGAAAAGCAAAAACATCGCCATAGAGACAAGCAGGCGGGAGACCCCAACCAGAAAAGTTACATAGCGCATCTTTAATTCAACACACAAATGTTTGGGCAGTGTTAACCTAAAAACGGACCTACTTTTATTAACCAAAACTTTGGGGCGTTACAAAATCATTCAAAATCTACATGTGAGTGTCCTGGTTTACTGTCTCGCTCGTGGCAAGATTGAAATGACTGAATATCTAGGTAATTCAAATAAGCACAAAACAGAAAAAAAAGCAATTGTCACGGTGGATTTGTTACCCGGTCTTGTTGTCCAATCTCGGGAATTTGAACTGCGTCGACTCGATGCGCACACGGCTCATTTCTGTTCAAAACATTACAACAGGGAAACGCTAACACAGACACATTCAAAACCAATGGGGCCTCCAGCCTTTTGTCCTCACAACATCACACATGAATAAGTCCCATTTGATTCTAATTTTAACTGTGGAATTTATGATGAGTTTAGCTGCTGGGAGTAAACAGGGAAGGAATATGAAGTTTACTTTAGAACATGCTGTTGAATAAATTTCGTTTAGATTATTTTTTCAGACCATGGTTTACTTTGTTTTCAGACCTGACAGTTTCGACTGCTCACTAGCGGCCGTCCTCAGAGTGGTCATGTGATGTCGCTGTGACCGGTCAGCTGGTTTAAACAGGTTTTGGCGCTGTGTTCCATATTTCAATTGCCTCTTTAATACGGAAACGTGCCCATGGGGCTCTGAACCGGGACGACGGGGCCGTTTCGCTCTCACACACCCGGGATACTGTCCTGAAGAAGTGGGACTGCAGATGGCGCTGTCGTCCTGCCTCAAACAATAGGAAGACGGCATCAAAATCTGTTTAAATCAGCTGACCGGACACATCACAGCAGCATCACGTGACGACTCTGAGGAAGACGCTAGTGAACAGACGAAACTGTCAGGGATGAAAACAAACTAAACCTTGGTCTGGAAAAAGAATATTAAGATAAATTAACGGAAAACCAGATGAACCTCTTTGGAATGCAACTATACTACTACTACTACTACTACTACTGCCACTACTACTGCCACTACTACTGCTACTACTACTGCTATTACTATTGCTACTACTACTACTGTTACTACTACTATTACTGCCACTACTAATGCTATTACTACTGCTACTACTACTGCTACTACTACTACTGCTACTACTACTGCCACTACTACTGCTACTATTACTGCTACTACTACTGCCACTAATACTGCTATTACTACTGCTACTACTACTGCTAATACTACTACTACTGCTACTACTACTACTACTGCTACTACTACTGCCATTACTACTACTACTGCTACTACTACTACTACTACTACTACTACTACTACTACTACTACTACTACTACTACTGCTGCTACTACTACTACTACTACTACTACTACTACTACTACTACTGCTACTACTGCTACTACTACTGCCATTACTACTACTACTACTACTGCCACTACTACTGCTATTACTACTGCTACTGCTACTGCTACTACTACTACTACTACTACTACTACTACTACTACTACTACTGCTACTGCTGCTGCTGCTACTACTGCTATTACTACTGCTATTACTGCGACTACTGCCACTACTACTACTGTTGATGTTACTACATCTACTACTACTACTACTACTACTCCTACTACTACTACTACTATTACTACTACTACTATTAGCTATGGTACAATATTTAAGTTAGTACAAACTTGAAGTATTCAGTTCAGTTCAGTACTTTATATTTCTGGCTTTTAGCTTCCTGTTACTATGCAACATTTCCAGGATTTTTTCACACTCAAAAGATATAATATTGCGTTTAAAACGGTCAATCGTCCTGGAAGCGGTTCAAATTTTTCCTCGCTCTGAAACCCATGAAAAGGCTACAGCTAGTAACAGATTGTAACTACGCTTAGCAAACATGAGCTGGCATTATCTTCTAACCCATAATGAAGTAATAAAAAAATGACTTCACGGTTGCCAGTAGTGAATATTACACTGTGGACCATTTTCACTTTTCAAATTAAACCTCAGAGCCTTCTCCTCACGGGTCTTGTGCCGTGAGACGGTATCGTTCGCCAACACCGGGCAGAGCTGTGCGGGAACATGCTACGTTAGCGTCTTCAGAGGTAGCCCGTGTCTCTCTTGGTTTGCCTGTGTTGTTGTTATGTTCGGTAGAAAGAGGCGGGGAGCGTGGAACTCTTACGCACACGTCTACGCACGTTCGGGAGCCCCAAAAGGCCCTCGGCACAGGTACTTCTACTGTAAGTAAATAACTCCAGTCCCGTGTGAGTACAGTACCGTGTTTGCGTATCCTCCTTCATGTACTGTCTCTAGGGTGAGGCGCTGACTACTTCATACATGTTGCCTTCAGATATTTTGAGTTTGAAAAGGCTTGATGCAATTTTCTCGATACTAGAAAGTCCTAGTAATGTATATAGTATATGCAGTACACTCAGGGCTCATAATCAAACAGGATTTTCATTTCCAAAGATGTTCATCGTAACAGGAACAGAGAAAACATATACGCGTATATTAATATCCTACACCCAAGGCACATTTGTATGATCTGAACTTGAAAAAGGAAGTACTTACAGATGTTAAATACTAGAGATAAAGGATATTAAAATGTATAAAATGTAAAGGTTGTCCCAGTGGAGCAGGTCTTGTTTTACCCTGAATGTTCCACAGTACGGCATTAAATATCTATATTGTATTTATTCACATAGAAAAAAACGCGACAGTAGCTCAGTTGGTAGAGCGTTTGTCCACTAATCTGAAGTTTGGCGGTTCGAATCCCGCTCTCGACATAAACGTCATTGGTTGAGCGGTCGGATGAGTGCTGTCGTTGTGTCCTTGGGCAAGACACTTAACCCACCCCGCCCCCAGTGGCCGCGTACACTGGTGTATGAATGTAACGTGTTTTGAGAGCCTTGAAGGTGGAAAAGCGCTATATAAAAATGTGACCATTTACCATTTTTCTTGGAGCGAGTGGGGTCGCCTCGCAACAGATCTGACCCGTAACTTAGCCTGGCGTCGCCGTAGAGATACATACGTTCAGTGTCATACTGCGGAACATTATAGACAAAGGGATGTCATCTCCGTGGTGACAAGCAGGTCCGCCTTTCACCAGAAAAGTTACACAGTTTACCTTTAGCACAGTTCTCTTTTATTTTTCCAGACACATTTTTTGTAACGTGTAAGGCGCTTGCAAATTTAGCCTTGACCATGTCTCCAAAACAAGGCCTCCTCAGTCCGACCACTACGGACCGATCAGTATTCACCCCGCGCCTCACTCCTCCTCACTCCTCCTCGCATCCTTCGCTCTTCCTCGCTAATTCCACTCAAATCACTGTGATTCAATTCGACCATTCTATTCTTGCTACCTCTTTATTCCCTTAGTAAACGACTCAAGTTTTCTCTGTTCTGTGGCATTGTCATCTCCACTTTCCATCCTTCCGCGCTCATCCCTCCTTTCCGCGTTTCCCTTTAACGCGATTTATTCAAGTCGTTTCAGTTCAGTTCTGCTATATTCCCTCTATCTTTCTCTCACGTCTTCACAATGTTCTTTTTCTGTCAGCCGGTTTCTTTGTCTTTGGCGATACATGTAATATTCATCTGAGGTCATTAAAGAAACATACAGGGTTGGCTGTAAAGACATAGCTTGCTTAGGCGGGCATGAAATAAGCTATTTGAATACAAAGCCCATCAAATCAGCGGGAGAATTGCATGCTTGATGAGTGAAGTCGTCTTTCTGAGGTCCTGGGTGAAGCTAGAAAGAATAAGTGAGCGGGAAAAGGAGGGGGCGACTTACAACTACTCCTTGTTTTGTCTGTCTTCATCTGCTACTGCTATTAGCTATGGTATAATATTTAAGTTAATACAAACTTGAAGTATCAGTTACTGTATATTTATGGGTTTTAGCTTCCTTTAGCTTCCTTTTTTTTCCATTCAAAAGACATAATATTTCGTTTTAAAATGGTCAATCGCCATGGCAAAGGTTCAAAATTTTCCTCGTTCTGAAACCCATGAAAAGGCTGCAGCTAGTAACAGATTGTAACTACGCTTAGCAAACATGAGCTGGCATTATCTTCTAACCCGTAATGAAATAATTAAAAAATGACTTCACGGTTGCCAGTAGTGAATATTACACTGTGGACCATTTTCACTTTTCAAATTAAACCTCAGAGCCTTCTCCTCACGGGTCTTGTGCCGTTAGCCAACACCAGGCAGAGCTGTGCGGGAACATGCTACGTTAGCGTCTTCAGAGGTAGCCCGTGTCTCTCTTGGTTTGCCTGTGTTGTTGTTATGTTCGGTAGAAAGAGGCGGGGAGCGTGGGACCCTTTCGCACACCTCTTAGCTTACGCACACGTCTACGCACGTTCGGGAGCCCCCCAAGTCCCCCTTGATGAGTGACAGTGAAGTCGTCTTTCTAAGGTCTTGCGTGAAGCTAGAAAGAATAAGTGAGAGGGAAAAGGAGGGAGCGACTTACAACTACTTCTTGTTAACGTCATTGAACGTTTGAATCATGTTTTAGGTTTGTTAGTATTGATCCGCTCCAATGTCACTGTGAAATTACTTTAAGAAGTGAATTTGATTAGCTTACCTTTGACTTGGTTTAAGAGGCAGGTCTACTGAACAAGGACCATAATTGACTTTGCTATAACATTCAAAAACAGTTGACGAGAATGTAAATTATAAAAAAAGAAATAGGACTTTTGAAGGTGCACTTTCTGGAGGTGGAAATTGAAAGTTAAAACCATACTTCAAAACATTGATGTTTTATGCAGCGGTGGATGAAGTACTCAATTTTGTTACTTAAGTGAAAGTACAGATACGGAGGCAAAAAGTTACTCAAGTAAAAGTAAAAGTATCACATGAAAAAATCTACTTGAGTAAAAGTATTCAAGTATCCGTTTAAAAATGTACTTATACAGTAAAGAGTAAAAGTATTTCACACAAGTGTTGTTAATTTGTTCAAGTGTTCAATGGAGTGACACTGATTAAAAACGAGACATATTTTGGTCACAGTAACAATACGAATCAATTTCTTAATTTTTTCTTATGAATTTGGTGTATTTATTTTTGTTTTGCTCAAAGCCGAAGCTTGAACTTGAAAACTTTAATCAGGATGTTACCACGAACATGGTCAAAATAACCTCTCAAATCATATGAAAAGTACTTTTTACTTTTCAGTCCTGTTCAGAAATTTAGAAATGGAGTAAAGTACAGATACTGCTCTCAAATGTAGCGAAGTAAAAGTAAAAAGTATCCACTGTAAAATGTACTCAAGTAAAGTACAGATACCTAAAAATTCTACTTAAGTACAGTACTTTACTACTTTTACTTTGTTACTTTGTTATCACTGATTTTATGCCATAATGTGGAAGATTTTACAGGAATAACCTTTCCATTAAAACATGACAAGACCCTCATACCCCAAATAAGCCTGGTTAAGTCAGGTTTGCGGAGATGCAAGCCCACTCAGAGTACGGACGTGCTGGAATTGGCGTTGCCTTCAACAGCCTCACTCCGGATTGGCTCTTTGGTTGCTATGATACTCGTGGTTGGAACTGCAAATATGGAACTTGGCTCCAAATTCGCCCCTATAACTGCTCCAGCCTCGATGAGCTTCATTTGACTGGAGCCGAACGCTGTGGGTGACGTCACACTCACTTAGTCCACTTCTTTATACAGTCTATGGTCAGAACTGAAGAAGCTACATGGACAAGGCAAAACGTATTCACTCTAAAAACGTAAGACCAGCTGACTTAATTAAACATTTTGGGTTTTTTTTAATCATTTGTAACACCAATCCATCATCACCTCATTTGACAGCCGCCCGGCGAACGCGAAGGCACCCAATGTACAGGCCCTTAGTCGACTCGCTCCAAATTAAGTGACACTTCCAATGGGTGGGGGTCCCTGGCGAGCACGACAGGCTTAATGTCAAAGCGAGCCGACGGAGGGGAGCTCGGGGAGGGCCATCAAAAGAGCAGACATCCACTACCACTGCCATTTTGTCACAGCACACACACGAGGAGGAAGCAATTAGCGGGGTGAGGTTTAAGAAGAAGATACCAGCCAGCGAGCAGACGAGATGGAGAGACATTGAAGGGAAAACATGACGAGCCACGGCTGCAATTAGGGCCAGAGCACAGTGGGCAGACAATAACACTGCCCATATCTATAGACTTATATAACAGGGCTAGACTGAGGAAGAGTGAAGAGTGAAGGGAGGGAGGGAGGAAGGGGATTAGGGCTGTTGTCGTTTTAAGAAAGTCTTGATCGACTAAAGCTACGTTCGGCCGATCGATTAGTCAACCAAAAAGGGGGTGTGGTAAAAGCTCTCAAAACTATTATGTATCTCTGAGTATCTGACCCAAACTGCAGTTCATGGAAAAAAAAAAAAACAAAAAAAAAACTATTTATATATAAAAAGGTACTAGGAAACAATATCAATCAATCTTCAATCAATCAAACTTTATTTTTACAGCTCTTTACAACACTCAAGGTGACCAAAGTGCCAATAAAACCAACACAATATAAGAACATTCAAAACATTAAATAATTAAATAAAAACAAATTGTATAGTGTCACTGAATTACTAAGTGTTAAAAGCCAGTCTGAATAAATAAGTTTTGAGCCTGGATTTGAAGACTTAAACTTGTGAACCATGAGTTTAATCTGCCTTCGACTTTTTACATATAAATAGGCCGATATATTGGTCGACCGATATTTGGGGTTTTTAGCGTAATGACTTTATATCGGCTATCGGCTTTAAATCTCCAGCACAGGTCGATATTTTGTTTTGGTCGAACATACACACAAAGGTTTATTTTAACAATACAAAGAGACAACTGCACTGTGATACACTGCTCCATTATAGGTTTATGGTAAAAAAACAGGGCTGTGGGTGAGTTTGGAGTAAATTAATATTACATAATTTGGGGAAAATAATAAAAATCGGCTCAAAGTATCGGCAGAGCTAATCGTCCATCTGTTGCTCTGGATTCTAAACAATCGGTATCGGAATCAGTCATGAAAAAAACACATATAGGTCAATCTCTACATATAAAAAGCAAAAAATGACAACAACTAAAGAACTAAAGGACTACAGCTCTTGAGGGATATAGTTTGGGAGACGTGGTTTACAAATTTTCTGTCAAAGATTTTGCGGGATATTCAGAAAGTCTATAATTATTAGCATGGCATAATATAATCAATGTTAGCATCAAATATCTATAACAAATCTTCTGAATCTCTAAAATTGAAACTTTGAAAACAAAAAAACATCCAACTACAAAAAGTAGAAGAAGTACAAAAAGACATCTCATTATATAACATTTTTGTGTCCTTGAACGA
Source organism: Periophthalmodon schlosseri (assembly GCA_000787095.1). Classification (NCBI taxonomy): domain Eukaryota; kingdom Metazoa; phylum Chordata; class Actinopteri; order Gobiiformes; family Gobiidae; genus Periophthalmodon; species Periophthalmodon schlosseri. The sequence continues at coordinate 15,327 of KN474908.1, forward strand.
GGAAGGAAGGCTCTTAGCATGCTAGTTGTTGTTAGCATTAACGTAACGACAAATGTGCTCTGGCATCTTAAAAGTTTTGAAAAGCGCTTATAAACTCAACGCTGTGAATAATTAGGATGTTCAAAATGTATTAAAGTAATGCGTTTGGATTGCTGTTTGGATAGTTTCGCGTGAATTAGAAGCTTCAGGAATGCACCACCTTGTCCAGGAATCAAACCAAAGACCTTTTGGTTTTGAGTCAAGAGTGCTCACCACCAGAAAAAATACAACAGGATTATAGAAAGCCCAAAAAGTACTTAAGGTCAAGCTCCTAGTTGCTGAGTAAGATTCCATGCCAAGAACAACAATTCTTATGAACCACAATCGACCGTTGCTTAATTACCCTGTTCAATCTGATTTATTTTTCATTTTAAACTTTCCGATAGACTCTGTTAAACCACGGGGGCTGCCAGTTCTGCCAGCTCCTGTCTCAAAGCTCTCCATAAGTCAGCCGGACGTGAAAATGAACTAGCCCACTATGAAGGACACCCAGCCCGCTTCAGCAGCAGCAGGTGTTGTGATGCGCCGACCCGATTTGTGCCCCCCCAGAGAGGCAAGGGGGCAGACAGGGGTCCCCTCTCTGTACCAGGTAATATCACGGAGCCATGGTGCTGTCTGGGGACTCAACTGTCATCCTCCATAATGCAGTCTGTGTGTGTGTGTGCGCGTGAGTGTGTGGGAAGGTTATGGCCTATGGGGATCTCCTGTCATGGCTGCTAGCTCAGAATGGCATTGTTAGCATATGGTTCAGCGCTAAGTGAGCTGTGTGTTTTTTTCGAGGAGTTATCAAATATTCAACATTACAAATACAGAAATCCGCGTTCATGTTTAATTAATGGCTCCTCCAACTATATTCTGTTCGGCTTTCAAGTACAGGTTTGAAAATGTCACTGCTAGACTTGGTTGATGTGGAAAGCTAACAAAAAAGTAATGTGAACTTCCTTCATGTTCTGGTCCATAATTTATGAAGCTTTTAAAATGACGATGGATTTTTAGTACTTTAAATCAGACCTATTATGCAAAATCGACTTTTTAGAGCTTTTAACCATGTTATAGTTGTTTCCTGTCAACATTTACTCACCCGAGGTTGTATTCAACAGCTGATTTTCAAGACGCCATATTGCCGATCAACCCCCATTTTCACCGCCATACGCCCACTGCTCTGTACTTACTTCGTTCTCCAATTTTATTTTCTTAATCGGTGATACGCGCAGGATTCGGTAGCATAGTCATTTTGGTACAAATGATAAAAAATCCACTGCTCTCTAGCGTGATGTACAGCTATCCATCGGAGTCTGTTGCGATGACATTTCCGGCGACATCAGCTCCCACTGGTTACCACATTTTTGCTAACGTGTAACTCAGCGAACTTGTTTCTTTTAGATGAATATCGAGATTTAAAATGTGCAAATCATAACATAATGATCCACGGGTGTCGTAGATTATAACTATACAGCGGACACGAGCACGATAGGTCTTCTTTAAAGTTGAATATTGCATCCACCCTGTTGGCCTCCTATGTGTTGTTATATTTATCTCTTTCTGAACTGCCTCAGCTGTTGAATTGAGTATCCATATAGAACGTAATGTAATTTGACTTTGACTTTAACTTGCCACCGGAGAGTGCTGTAATGGGAAGGGCCTCTGACACTAAGCCAAATTGGTATTGAAATGATTGCAAGCAAAGAGATATACGACTTACCATAGGGACAAATTCCCAAACCTATTTTAAACAAACAAGTAAAAAAGTTCCCCAAGTTTCCAAGCTCTGGTTCAAATAATTCCATGATTTGGGTAACGAAAATCCCATTGTTTTAATATTTTAGTGATAGAGAGTGGTCAGAATATTGCAATATACGTGTTAAATTCAACCCCAGCAACTATTTTTTTCAACACATTTTTTTTTAATCTTTTTTTTTTTTTTTTTTTCAAATTTTGTACAACAACATCCATAAACTCACCAATTACCTCCTCCTAACGAAACTCCACAACTTGCCTTCTTGATCTTCCCGGGTCTCCTTGGGTTTATTCAGATGTCAAACTGTTTATTTCTGTGCTTTTAGAATGAATTCCTAGTTTGAAGATAAAATGCTTTTCAACCGAAATGTTCCCTTTAGTCATACTCCGCAACCTTGCATCCATCTACATCTCCCACTTAGATTAAAGACCAACCACAGGCAAGCCAATCGTTTCATAGCAAAACAGCGGATTTGGGCATTTCAGCTGAGTTCTTCTCTCAAACAGAAAACGCTCTGTTCCACCTTGTGATGTCATGTGGTAATACAGGAAGTGCTGCACTGTTTTTTTAAACTCCACACACCTTCGCTAGAATCATTTGGATAATTTCAACCCTGGAATTGCCGATCTCTACTGAACTAAAGGTAAAAGGAGCCGTTAACTTGAAAACTGCCGCTTCATGACATCACAAGGTGGAACAGAGCGTTTTGAGCTTTGGGGATGTAGACAGACTAATAATAAAACCTTTGGAGATGTAGACAGACTGAAACAAAACACAACTCCGGGTATGTTTTTGAGGAGATAACATTATAACATGGCTTAAAGCTCACAAGAGTCAATTTCGCGTAATATGGGACCTTTAAGAAGAACCCCGGGGTTACAGGATGATTTCACAGCCATTGTTTTAAAATCACAAAGTCCCAAATATAGTGTTTTGTTTCATCTGTTTTGCTTGTGATATTTGGTACTTCAATACTTTTTTTCTGAGTCTGATGCAGGTGTTTTTAAGGCTCAGAGTAGCATGAAGCTGTCTTTGTTACAGGTGAAATGAAAGGGTCTGTTGAAAGCCGGTTTGTAGAAAAAAGGGGGCTTTCAGGGCGAATACAAAGTGCCACAAATGAACTCATGTGGAATTGAATCAAGAGGTTATTTGGATTCAGGCAAACGGATAATGAAATGTCATCCAATGTAATATTTTGGGAATGAAAACTCATTTTCTGATTTGACCAACAGTTGTCACCTATTTTTGCCTTTTTGAAGCAGGAATAATAATAATAATAATAATAATAATAATGGCTTACACTTGTATTGTGCTTCTTGTCAAAACTTCAGTGTTTCATTATTCATTCGGTAGATGTAAGTTACTGTTGTGGATGATGTCATCTACAAGGGATCGGCTTGATACACAACACTAACTGTGACGTCAAATATTATTGCTTTGTCTAGAATGTTCCAAAGTATGGCATTAGATGTAGCTGTCTCCATGGAAACAAACATGCGCTGTCCCCAGGTCAGATCTGTGGAGAGGCTCACTCACAGTGAGAAAACATTTTTGGCTTTTTTTAGCTATAGAAACTCATGTATTTGAATAATTAATATCATACTGTGAAACATTCCAAGTAAAGCAAAAACATCTCCCAACAGACAAACAAATGAAGACCCTCCACCAGTAAAGTTACATAGTGCATCTTTAAAGTTACAGACCTGGCCCAGGTATAAATACCATAGACTTGAAGAGTGTGACGTCACCCACAGCGCTCGGCTCCAGTCAAATGAAGCGCGTCGAGGCTGGAGCAGTTATAGGGGGCAATTTGGGGCCGAATTCCATATTTGGGATTCTGACCGCGAGTATCATAGCAACGAAAGAGCCAATCCGGAGCGAGGCTGTTGAAGGCACTGCTGGTTTAGCAGGGAGCAGGCACTTAGCTATGCTGTCAATCAAGCCTGTTGATAACGCTAGTGGGAACGACCTCAGGCAAAGAAGGTGCCTGATTTGTCTGTTATTAATGTTCATCTCTTGATTTATGGACAAAATAGCCAAATACAAACACCAGAATCATGTAGCGCGAATTAATACATGCATTGCATGCATGCATGCATACCAAAATGACAAGTCTGACAGCAGCAGTTACGAAGAAAAGGGCAACAGTTTTTCAATAGAAAGTGAATTGGAGCCAGAGTCAATGGAGCCGGAAGCGCGCCCACGCAGCAGCTAGCAGGTTAGCTATGTCCATTTATATATACAGTGTAGGTACCAAACCCAGAACCTTCTTGCTGTGAGGCAGGTGTTCCAACCACCAAATCGACATGGCGCAGCAGCTGCAGGTTAGCTATGTCCATTTATATATACAGTGTAGGTACCAAACCCAGAACCTTCTTGCTGTGAGGCAGGTGTTCCAACCACCAAATCGACATGGCGAAACTTTGAGCAACGGCCATCTTTGTTTCTAAAATAAAGGAAGTGAAATAATGCCCTTAGTTTCATACATTCTATATTATTAGATGCAAAGTTGAGCTGCGTTATGCACAGAGCCGGACCGTCCTCACCGATTACATTACAGCCTGACCCTGTGATTTCAGATAATCTAAAACCCCGCGTCCTCCCACACCTGTGCACAAGCATTCATTTTCAGTCAGGACAATTATGCATAACACTGGGAGCCCTGAAAATGAACTGCTCTCATAGCGTAATAAGGTAATTACAAGTCATGTCAGAAACACAATTTGGAGTAAAACAAGTGGCTGTGCTGGTGTTATTTGGATATTCACAC
>JACM01078186.1:0-17508 GCA_000787095.1 Periophthalmodon schlosseri
TTCCCCCCCCCTCCTCCTTCCCTCCGTCTCTACTATGTCGGTGTCTCTAGTTCTGCGAGGTGAACAAAGCACCTTTATTACAGGTCCTTGTCAACCCCACTGTCCAATCACTGTTTTCAGCATGGGGTAAATGGAGCTACAGTGCAAGTGAATAGAAACCTCTTTGCTTTCCCCCTAGCGGCGTTATCTAACACATCTTGATCTTTTTTTTTTTTTTTTCCTTAAGTTATTCGAAAATGCCTTTGTATCTGGCGCCCTTAAAGCCGCTGTAATTTATTTGAGGCGCGCGTTCACATGACACGAACCCCCCTTAAGTCAAGAGATATCTTGGTATTGGAGAATCTTTCAATAAATCAATGTGACTTTAAACACATTTCCCCGGCGACGTGGCTGACCTGATAAGAAGTGAACTAATCTCTTTTGAGGCTGCCGGGTAGAGAGCTTTGAACCAAATCTAGTGTGCATCTATCAGCAAGGTTATTTGTCAATGGCTGCTAATCCCAGGTAAATTTCCCCAGCTTTTTATATCACTGGTTCTCATGTCTGAAGTTTGGCGGCCTTGGGAAAATAAGAGTGCAAGGTTTTAACCAGGCAGGGCTGTTTCCTGGTATGGGCAGATTGGATCAATGCATAGGGCTCCATTATAAACTAGGGGGCCCCCAAAAAGTTGAATGTCCATTGCTTGGCTTTACTTTAGTACAATATATTAGACTGTGTTCAAACTTGTCCCTTGTTTTGTCACGATATGGGCTTAGTTTGTTCCAGTTCTAGACCTGGTCAAGTTCAGATTTTGGTTCGGTTTTAGTCGAATTGTTTGGGTGGTATGAGTGCAATTGTGAACACAGCCTTAATCACAATTCAGTTCAATTTTATTTTATTTATATAGCACATTTAAAAATAACTTCAGCTGACCAAAGTGCTTCACATAAAAAGTTAACAAAAACAACATAGGCAAAGAACAATAAAACACCAAGATATCCTGTCTAGCTAGTATTAAATGCCAGGGAGAAGAGGTGGGTTTTCAATCTAGTCTTAAACTGTGTTAAAGACTGCAAGGATTTGACAGGCAGAGGGAGGCTGTTCCACAGTCTGAACACTGACAAAACTTGAATTCAACAATGATTGTGCAAAAGTTGTTGTTTTATTTTGTTTTGTTGTTGTTGTTGTTATTGTTTTTGTGTAAATTAAACAAAACAATGATTGTACTTAAGATAGTGTTCATGTTAACTCGACTCTTTGTTCATAGTCTAGAAAAAATAAAGCCCATATAACCAATAAAATACAAATTGTCACAGACTGTCAGAACTTTAATTTAGGCACAAAATTTAATTTTTGTTGTAATTAATTTTTAAAAATCTGGTTCTGTGCTCTGACAATTTGTATTTTATTGGTTATATGGCCTTTATTTTATCTAGACTATGAACAAAGAGTTGACTTAAGCACACAATCTTATTTCATTATGGTTTAAAAAGAAACATTTTTTTTTTTTTTTCAAATTTACACATAAAAAAAAAGCTTTTGCACATTTACTCCAGGTGTGTGAGTAAAAAGCCCCCCTTGTCTTGGTTTAAAATCCCTTGGACATGCTGTGTATTGAGCTCATATGCATTGCTGCTCATAAAATAGATTGTTAGATAGACATGGATGATCTAAATGATAAGTAATATCTTGTTTTGTTTTTTTTTTTGTTTTGTTTTTTTTTTAACTAAGGCCCTCCAGGAACCATCTTGCACAGGGCTTCCTCAAAGCAAGAAACAGCCCTGGTTTGTGGAACAGGGAAGGGAACAAAAGTTATGGATTTCACTGAGAAACAATAGAAGAAAGACCTATTAATAATTCTTTACACATCAAAGTGCTGTGTGTTTGGGCGCATCCATCTTTTTAATAGTCCATTATGGTGCGGTACACATGCGATCTTTGGGAGAGTTCAGGACCAGAATACATCAACGTTAGTGTAAACTTATTGGATATGTCATCTGTCACGCATCACCCACTCAAGGTCAAGGAGCCAAGTAAAGTCCAATTTCAGTTACATCTGCGTTATTTATGATGGGACAATTAGCAGGGAATACAAACTAATGGTTGGCAGCGAGGACATGTCTGACCAAATGTGAAAAATAACTGGAGAAATTAGTTGCTCTGGTCTGTTCTTCTTCCCACCGATGTGAGCTGTTTGGTGCTGTGGGATTGATTGGATGGGTAATTGGGAAAGGGAATGTTGCTCCTTTGCTTTGAAGTGCCATATTGTCCTGCTTGAAAACAATGTGAAGTCAAACAACAAGAACAAGTCTAAAGCAGACTTCTCGATTTGAGTTGGACAAACCCGTGGCATTCTGAAAAATGCATTCTCTTCTATTAGCAAGTGTCCAGCTGCCTGAAAGACTTGACTGGTCACTTGGACATGAGTTATTGTTCATCATCTTCTGTAGTAAAATATGCGCAGTTGGCGAATTCTCCAACTAGGTAGTCCTGATGAACCTAGCCTAAGATCTGGAGATGGGTATCTGGCATTTCACACTATAGTAACAATCTCAAGCCAAATGGGTCAAAAGCAGATGACAACTATGGGGAGAATAAAGGTTAAGGTACTATTAAGGTACTTTATTGTCACCATAAGACAGTTTCTCTGCATTTGACCCATCTCCAGATCTTGAGCTACTGGTCAGGACTACCTTAGCTGGAGGATTTTACCTATTGTGCATGTTTTTAGTTGATGGGTGAAACCTCAGTTCTCAGGGGAAACCAACTCCGAACAGCTTGGGAGTCAAGCCCGCCACCCTATCTGATCTGATCTTACCTACGAAATCTGCGCACTTAAAATTTGAAAGAAAATGAATCAAATTTGTCTAATATAGTCAGCATTGTAAGCTAGCGTACAGTTGCTAGTAGGTGAAATAAGGTCACACACCACACCACAATGGAAGACTAATTGTCCAAAAGCAACAGCTTGTCATAAACAAACTGTTCTTTATATTGCAGTCTAAACTTTGGCTTCGTCCTATACCTCATGTGAACGTAACATACATTTTCATCTCCCCAGCCATTATTCTTTCCATCCCTTAAAGTAGCCCTATGTTCTACCCATGCCCCCCAATCGCCCAGCCTGCAGATCATGGAAAATCCTAGCACGTATCTGTCATCTGTCACACTCAGCGATGAAGACTTTTGATCTCCTTCTTCTATGTTTACGCGCGGTGTCGAGGCTAAGGAGTCGTAGCCGTAAGTGCTTACTCTGGACGTAAATAGTTTGACGTGTGGCCCGGTAACAAAGTTGTACGAGTAAATAAGGAGCCAAACAACCGCGGCGAGCGGCAATTAGCTTGTACGTCCACGTTGTCAAATGTTTAAAGTACAGTGATTTCTGTTCTGACTCGATATCAAAAGTGCATGTGCGATTTTTTTCGGGTTTGTTTCATTCCGGACAGAGATCAAAGTATCAGGGTATATTATTCACAGGGATATGGGAGCGGTATGTGGAATATAAGGATCATCTGTTCCAATGTGAGGTCATCGAAGGCAGCGAAGAGCCAAGACATATGGGGGATCTGATACAGCAGTGGAACTTAATAAAAATAACATTGTGACAGAAGAGTTGGCGCGCAGTCGGAGCACCTGTGGGAAAAATATGAATACAGATTTGCTAGTGGACAGGAAATGTAGTAATAATTAAACATTTCAATAACAATTTATGTTATAATTTTGAATATCATTTCGTCATGTTGAGTTTTTGTCCCGTTCTATTCTCCAGACCGTTCTGCATCTGTGAGTGTCATTGCTCTGTCCTCAGCCAATCAGCAAAAAATAAATGACTTAAGCAATTAAGCTAGGATGCTAATGATTTAAAAATATTGCTTTTGCTCTTTAAGATGTAGAAATAGAAGCTGTAAATCTTGAATGCTTATATGTAGGCTATATAATGTTTACTTTTCTCCATATATAATAACAAAATACATATTGGCAAGGCAATTGTATTTGTACAGCACAATTAATATACAATTAGTAGTAAAAGTGCAATAATAATTGTAATTGACAAAGTTTACAAAAGGTTCTTACTACACTGTCTACTTAGAGAATATTTACAGAAACATCAAATGTGTAACTGTTATGTGTTTGTCGTGTAATTTAATATTTGTGTAGCAGAAATCTGTTCAAAAACTGCTAAAGAACTTTTTTTTTTTTTCACTTTTCGCAAACAAATCCAGAGATATGACATCCAGGCCTCGTAAAAGCGTAGGCCCCAGCGTTTGCCACAGACACACCAGAGAAACAGTGAGATTTGGGCAGAAGGCACAGAGAAGTGGAGGTGGGGGCGTGGAGGGGTATGGGTGGAGGCTGATCTTGGAAAGGTTTCGTATATCATAATTATCCCGTTAAGTAACGGCACAGCGGCCTCCCCGGGGGAATTGGTCTTAAATGGAAGATTTGCAAGGAGAATGGGTCAGAGAGAGGGAGAGAGAGAAGCGGATTCTCGTCGGCAGGAAATCCTGTTTACATTTACATAATCATATCAACACTGGCTCCTTCTCCTTCTTTAAAAACACAGACGCATGCTAATTCACGTAGCCGCCGCGCGCTCAACGAACAGGCTGTAGGCTAAAGGATTGACACTGTTTGTGTGCTCTTATTTGTTAAAACACGGTTAGCATTGGCAAGGACACTCTCTTTCAAAATCTGCTGCCAAAATGTCTAACCTCGCTTACATATCTGTGCTAACACGCTTATTATCTCCTCTCAAAAGCCAGCCATTTGATTCTTTTTTAAAAAGTTGGGTATTATAAAAAAAAAGAAGAACGTGCGAAGAAATGCGTGTGATAAATAAGGCACGGTGAGCGGCTGTGAGGGCTAATTGAGATCTGTTAAGAGGAGGCAGCAGATGTTTGTAGCAGCAACTGTTGAATCATCAGAGACCAGTGAAAGCATGTGAAATCATGTTAAGAAGAAGCCAGGTGCTCCACTTTTTATTTCTCACTCACATTATGTACAAGCCCAAGTGACGATCGGCGCAGTGTGCAGAGGGGAGGCGTTACAAGGACTGATCATGCACAATCGTGGTATGTGTTTGTGTGGATGAATGCATTTGTTTTTTTAAGTCATAACAGAAACTTTATTATATTTCCAGATATTAGGCTATGCTGTAGACAAAGACAATAGTTGCACCTTTAAGCTTATTGGCTATCGGCCATAAATCTCCAGCAGAGGCCAATATTTAGTTTGGGCCAACCAGCTGCCTAAAGATTACAGATAAAGCTTTATTTGATCACTTTAGTGCAAAGAGGCTACTGAACTAAGTTTGACTACACTGCTCTCTTACCCAGTTTGTATTGAAACAGGGTTTTGGATTTGTTTGCAGTGAATTGAAATTATATAATTTGAGGATAATAGTAAAAATTTACCCTACATCTCAGCCCAGAAATATCGTCATATCTTATCGGCCATCACACTTTCTTTGGATCAGAATTATGGATCAGGATTTTCTACCATAAATCCAATAATCTATAACATTCTATACCACAAAATAGTATTGCTATTGTACAACTTGCATCCTCCCATCTCAATGGTCTATAGGCAAAGTCATAATTAACATCTGTAAAGTGTTTGCATTTGACCCATCCTACTACCAGTGACTCAGGGCAACCTACCAGGAGCATTGGGTGACCACCGTGCAGCACCTAAGGACCCATATGTGAATCACGAGCCAGGATCTTGGCCAGGAGTGTCTTGACAATTATCCAGCTGTATTCAGTGACAAATGTGTATTCTACCCAATGCCCCCAGCACTTCCAATAATCTTTTTCACTTATTAAAGCCGCACTATGTCACTTTTTAGCCCAAAACTATACTTTTTTTTTTTCATTTTGTATTTGGTGTGGAAGAGGGCCTCCTCCTGTTTGACTCGATGGAATTGTTGTTCCTTTGGCTATAATATTCCACAACATGGCATAAAACACATCTCCATGGCGAATGTTCCGAAGTGTGTGGTTTTAACTTTCCGTTTCCATGGAATCACGCCGGTTACGTGCCGCCTCAGAAAGTTACGCGGTGTCACTTGAAAACGTCAATTTTCACATTAATTGCCCTCCAAAAACCCACCTACACTTTGGAACGACGACCTCCAAACCCATTCACTTGCAGCAAGCGAACATTATCTCCGGTTGCTAAGGAGATCAATCTTGACTATCCAAACTTGAGCTTTAACATATGGCGAGCGCCTCTACCTCTCTATTGCAAATTAATGTCTGTTACATTATCCTCTCATCTTCCTATTGCTTCCAGTCTGTACCAGCCCCTCCACCTGGGCCTTGGGAGCCTTCTCAATCCTCACTTCCTAAACTGCTGTCATTTATTTATCTGCTCCATTGTGGCGCGGTGGAGCCTCCCCCCGGCCCGCAGCCCGGCCCTGGGATGGGGGGTGCAGAGACAGGTTCTTTGTGGTTATAAATGATGGTTGCGATAGCTGGGGATAGGTTGTCATTACTGCCTGTCTGACTGTGGCACTGTCTGCTTGCTAAATCTGCTATAATTAAGCCAGATGTCTGTTCAGCTGATATCGGGGTATTGTTGTATCCGTTAGTGTTCAAAAGTGCCCCCTGTGATAACCTCATACAAAACGTGGCGGTAAGCGGTAAGCTGCCATTCATTAGTGACGATAAACTTGGGGTGGCAGCTGCACAAGTTGGGAAAGATACTCGCCCACTTACCTGGAGGTTTGTGGTTCGATAATTCAAAATACGTTTTATAGGTTATTATTGCAAAGACTTGTGCTGGGTAGTTGCAGCTGTGGTACTTTATCTCTTGTCTCTAGACATCTTTGGATACATTTTTGTGAGAATTGTAAAAAAAAACCAAAAAAAAAAAAACATGAATAGCAAAAAACGGATATCTCTGTTTTGAAAAGAAAAAAAAAAAAAGATTCAGATTTTCTCAAGTAGGTATGGAATTACATTTTGATAACAGTAAAATCAGTTGTGGCTTTTAGAAATATCACTATACTAAGAGTAAACTGCAAGCCTCCAATGAATTTTTCAAATACGCATTTTAATTCTCTTTTCCCTCAAAAATATGTTCAAATTATTGCACAAAACTACGTGTCTGCTCCACCCTTTACTTAACCTTCATTTTTCAATTTACAGAATCCAAGTAAAATGGGGTGTATGATTAAACTAATGAGAAGTGGGGTGGTTATAGTGGATTACATTATAGACTCCGTCAGGGCGGAGCTCGCTCTGCCCTATATGCATCCTGCCCTATATAAGGCTCTATTTGCAGTTTCCAATGTAGTACTCTTCTACTATAACTGCATGTACCTATACCCCATATCTGCACTACTACTACTACTACTACACACTATTTTGTGCCCTTTGCCCTCTCATGTTTTTACCTCTAAAGGAGACTATGAACTATTATTACACCTGTTTCCACCAGGTGCCACAGACCCACTGAGCGACAGACTGATCTGAAGGTTGACGGTTAAAATCCCGCTCTCGACATAAATATCACTGGTAGCACGGTTAGATCCACCGACCCACAGGTTGGCGGGTGTGATTCCAGCTAAGTGTTTCCTTGATGTAAAATGCTTTGAGTGCCTTGAAGGTGGAAAAGCGCTGTATAAAAACATGACCATATAAACCTGTCCAGAGTGAATGTAACTTTTCCAGTAAATCTGCTAAATCTGCTCTCAGTTGCGATGTTGTTTCATTGCCTGGAATGTTCCATAGTATGGCATTAAAATTCACTTATCTATCTTACATTTTTTCTACACACAAGAGTTTCGATGCAAACAAAACAAAACAAGAAAAACATGCATTCTTACTGTGAGCAGGGTCAACGCTCCATAGATCTGACCTGCAGCATAGTCTGGCGTTGTCCCCTGCTTGTCTCTATGGAAATACATAGGTTTAATGGCATATGGTGGAAAATTCATAGCAAAGAAATAAAATTTTGTGTTTACACCATTTAAAAGTTACACAGTGCATCTTTAGTAGATTTTTAAAAAACATTTTTAATACATTTTTGTTAGTACCATATTTTCCGGACTATAAGTCGCACTTTTTTTCATAGTTTGGCTGGGGGTGCGACTTATACTCAGATGCGATTTATATGTGAAATATATGTTTTTTTCTTCGTTATTATGCATTTTTTGGCTGGTGCGACTTATACTCCGGAAAATACGGTATAACGTGTTAAAGGTCCCATATTACCATATTTCCTGATTTGTTATAATGTTGTTTCCTCATCAAAACCATACCTAGAGTTGTGTTTTTTCATTCACACATGTTTAACTGAAAACACTTCCACCTTGTGATGTCATGCGGTAATACAGGAAGTGCTCCACTGTGTTTTTAAACTCCATACACCTTCACTAGAATCATTTGGATCATTTCAGCCCTGGAATTTCCAACCTCTACTAAGCAAAAGGTAAAAGGAGCTGTTAACATGAAACATAGCACTGCATGACATCACAAGGTGAAACAGAGCGTTTTGAGCTCTGGAGATGTAGACAGACTAATAATGCAGGGTTACTAAAACATGTGTGAATGAAACGAAACACAGTTCCAGGTATGTTTTTGATGAGGTAACAACGTTCTAACGTGGCTTAAAGCTCACAAGAGTCAATTTGGCGTAATATAGGACCTTTAAGCATAAGTTCATCTAAAGTACACATTCTGACAGCCACATTCCAGTGCATGTCAGTTGTGTAGAGTGAATATAAATACCCCATAGTCTGCGTTTAGCCTGTTTGCCTGTGTAAAAGTTGGGGGAAGGATGTCCATGATGGGTCTGTGTAAGCACAGGGCCTTCCAGTAATAAAGCAGAGCAAAGTGTGTCCAATCTGTGGCCAGAAGATGACCTCAGCAGCTCTTCCTCTCTGACCCCTCCCCTCCTGTTTCCTCTACACCCAATGACAGACAGTAGCATGACAATAAGGAAACTAGAGAGGGCGTGTATGGATGTGAAGGCGAAGTGATACATAGACAGGTAGAGACGTTAAAATGGGACATTTATATAGTGTTAAAAGTATGTTTGGTATAAAAGTAAATGTTAAGAGTGTTGTCAGATTAAGGCACATTTTAGTAAGTAGAGTCAATTCAATTTTTATTTTTTTATTTTTTTTATTTAAGCTGGGTGTAAATAAATATATGTTCAAATGGTCATGTGAAATACAACCAACCAACAAAAATACTCAAAGTTTTGCAATTTCAAAAATAGACAATTTATTTATTTATTTATTTATTTATTTTTATTTTTGATGAGTCTGCTAAGATATAAGTTCTATTGGTGTAAGGAGCAAATGTGCTAAATTAGCTATTCTCCAAGTTATAGTTTAAAAGTTCATAATTATGTTTATGTAAAATAAAAATAAATAAATAACAAAACGTTGTTATAAAAGTACCCAAATATAATTGTGTAACAAACAAAAAAAAAAAAAAAGAAAAATAACAACCCACTTTTGATGAAGAACAGTTTCTTCACATACACATAAATATGTACAAAACTACCAAAACCTCCCACCTAGATTTGACCTTTTTGGCTCCGGGGCACATGGGTAATCTGGCCTCTTAATGATTTTGTTTTTCTTTTTTTTACATTAGTCTTTTTCAGCGCTCACACAAGTGTCACAGACGTTTATAATATGCGTTCCTCTCTCTCCTCTCCCCCCTGCACATTCCTTTGCCATTATGTGACAGTGTAGTTGAATAAAAGGCAGTATTATGTTGCACCCCCCTCGGTATAAAGGCCAGAAGTGGACCCAGTTTTTTATCTGCTGAACGAATCAATCAGGATTATGTCAGCTCCAAAGAATCAGACGCCTGTCGCCAAGCTCACAGAAAGGAGAGTGAGAGCGGAGGGGTTGTGGGGCACTTTTCGGGCATTTGGACTATAACTGTCCTGTTTGGTCTACCTCAAAAAACTTGCCATAAACTACAGCTGGTTCAAACTCCAAAATTCAGCATCGACTATAAAATCCTTCTTCTTTCTTACAAAGCCCTTCACAATCTGGCGCCCCCTTACCTGTCCAACCTCCTCCACTCTTACGTCTCCTGCCCGTCGGACGTCTACGGGGGCAAGAGCTTTCAGTCGCTGTGCCCCCCAACTCTGGAACTCCCTCCCGTCATCCATTCATAACATAAACTCCATCTCTTCTTTCAAAACCTGTTTAAAAACTCCTTTTTTTTGTTACCTTGTATTTTTGTGATTTTATTGTTTTTCTTCCTTTTACACATTTGGTTTTAGTCTTAGGCAAGACTTTGTCAGATAGAAATGCTTTGTTTTGGTGCAAATTTAGTTAATAAATCTGTAAACATTGAGTGGGACACTTTTGGGACACTCTTTGGTCATATTGCAAATTTTGACAGCAAATTTCGATTTTAGCTGTAGTCAAGATTTTGTCAGATTAAAGTTTTTTGTTTTGGTGTAGTTTTAGATGAGGCAAGATCATTCAAATATATTGAGTAGATCTGTAAAATTTTTGGGGCAAATTTTGACAATTTAGTCCAAAATTTCTCAGATTAAATTTTTATCAGATTAAAAAAAGACTTGATTTATTCAGTTGTTGGGCATTTAATTTGCACCTGAAATGTTAAAAAAAAAACAAAAAAAACAAACAAACTTAAAAAAAACCCTAAAAACTATGAAAATACAATAGGCCTATCATTCGACAAAGTTAACACTGGTTGGTAAGGAACATGTCCAGCCTAGTGCCAGATATCAAGCTCAAAAATAATCCAATGGGAATTATTTTGATTATTATTATTATTTCTGCCCAGTCCCCCTCCTGGACCCCTCCCATCTTCACCCCCCCTCCCCTCCTCTGTGGGACGACTGGAAGGCCACTAATTATGATTTCAGCACAAATGATTAGCAAATCAAACAGGGATCGAATGTCATTTCCTTCCATTACTGCAGTGGAGGAAGGGTGAGGAGGTGTTGAGGGGGGGTGTCATGGGTGGACTGGTCCTGGGAGGGAGGGGCTGAGAGAGGGGTGGGAGAGAGACGGGGATGGGGGGTGAGCAAAGACAATGAGGTTTTAATTAATTTTATTCATTTATTTTTTTTTACAAATGTTGTTTATAATATTAATGGACGTTGGTAACTGCTTCTGTCTTCCATCGCAGATATTTTAAATCTGCGCTATGTAACTTTTCCGGTAAAGGGTCTGCGCCTGATTGTCTCCGTGGAGATGTTACGGTTTTGCCCGAAATGTTCCAGAGTGTGACATTAAGCTGAAAAGTTCGAAAACACGCACGCAGGTTCACATCTCCTCTGTGTAACTTGACTTTGAAAGATCACCTCCACGAAGATGCAAGTTTAAAGGCCTAAATTGGAACATTCCAGGCAAAGCAATACAATCTCAGAGACAAGAAGAAAAGTTAGATTGTGCATTTTGGAGAATAACAGAAACCTAACAATTTTGCATTCAGTAATTCTCTTTAACGTTACCTACATATACCTTGCAATAGCATCTGAAACTCGTATCGAAAACCACACACGAGTTACTTTCCTTTGCCTACAGCTCCGAGCGCAGACGAGACAGCAGCGAGGAGCTCTGATATTTGCAGAGAGAGAAAAATGTCATCCAAAATGTGAACGATGACCTGTACACATCACCGCTAATGACCCCAACAGCCCCATTTACACCCCCTAACCGCAACCTCCCCAAAACACCAGCTCCTGTCTCTACCCCCGCATTTGTATTTATGTATCGGCAAAGAAAGGGAAAAAAAAGGTAATAGATCAAGCACATTCCATTATTCTCTTATAAGATCATTAGCAAATATAATTAGATATGAAAGAAAGTAATTTGGAGAGGAGAGGGGAGAAAAGCGCTATCAGGCAGAGAAGACAGATTGTAGCGTACGAGTGTTTGGGCTTAAATTGCTCAGTGGAGGTATTATCAAGCCGGGAATCTTTTAGCCTCGGAAACTGCTTTGGAGAGGGGAGATAGAAAGAAGGACGTTCACGGCATTGTGTTTGACGGCAATCATTTTGGGTTTGCTCTGACTCACGTTCATAGTTAAAGGGCCGCTGTGTAACTTTTCACCTGCCTGTCGCCGTGGAGATGGTATTGCTTTGCCTGGGATGTGTCGCAGTACGGCGTTAAGCGTACGTTTCTCAGTTGAAATCTAGGTGACGCTATTAGCGACTGGATTTTCTGACTCACTTCTGCCATATAAAGTTGCACTGTGTTACTTTTCCGAGTGTCAGCGACCTGCTTGTCGCCGTGGAGATGTTATTGCTTTGCCTAGAATGTTTCACAGTATGACATTAAACTTATTTATCTCCACTGAAAAAAAAAAGAAATAAAAAATAGCAACCAGGAGACACGATCAGCCTAAGTTTCAGTTTCAGGTCAGTAACTTTACCTTAAAATCATCAAACTTTGCAGATCAGGTGTTGCTGTCTATTTAACATTATCTGTTCAGTTCTAGTCATAACGTCCTCTACTGGACAAAATAGGGAACAGATTTTAGCTGCATCAATTAATTCAACTCATGTATTGTGTTTCCAGTGGTGAAAGAAGTACTTGATTGTGTTACTTAAGTAAAAGTACAGATACCGGAGCAAAAAAAAAAACATTCAAGTAAAAATATCACATAAAAAAGTGTTACTTAAAGTACTTAAAGAGTAAAAAGTAAGTATTTTGCAAATATTTTGAGGTCTTATAAGGCTTCAAATGTAGTGCATATTTTTCTTTACTCAAACTACAAGCCTGTTAAAAAAAAAAGAAACCTCAGCCTTTGCAGCAGGTCTCAGACAATAATAAAAAATACTTTTATTTTTCAGCCCCAAAATGGAGTGGAGTAGAAAATACAGATACCTGCTCTCAAATGTATTGAAGTAAAAGTAAAAATTATCCACTGTAAAAAGTACAGATATACCTGAAATTTGTACCTAAGTATAGTACTTCCATTTTCCACCAGTGTAAATTCCTGAGCAACTTCCAGTTTCTACCACACTAAACTTTGAAGTGTGAAACAAAACGAAGTTGAGACATGATTTCCTCTTCTTTTTTAAGCTTTATATTCGTATAACTTCATTCAGCCCATCGTGCTACGCTATACTCAAAGAAAAAGCAAAAATAGGCAACCCACTTCTACTAGCAAAACTGTATTCAACTTAGTATTATTTTTGACAAACTTCTTCCATTCTGTCACTATACATTCTACTGCACCAGATTTCAAAGTTCTGCCAAAGCACGTTGACACATCCCTAAATCCACAACATCAGACAAAGACCAGATAACTCCGTATATTGGTTCAGTTTTGATATATTTTTTTGCAACTTTATAAAAAACCCAACACACAAATTGCCCTTGATGTTGCATTGCGAGACACATTCCTTCTCTCTCTTTCTCTCTCCCCTTTCAATCTCTCTTTCCACCAACTTTTCTGGTGTCACTTTCTTTGTCGCACCTTAACACGCCCGTCTGTTTGTTTAATCGGGATCTGAGCCGCGAGCTAACTTAGAGCACAACAATCCCGCTGCGTTTCGCCACAAATTTCGTTTTTTTTATAATAATATTCTTTTTTTTTTTTTTTTTTTGCCTGGTGCTTTGAGGGATGGGAGAGACGGGAGGGAGAAAGAGAGAGAGAAAGGTGGGGGGGGTGCCGTGGTGGATTTTTTTCAAGCCTTTTGTGTGAAATCACAGGGAATGCTAACTATAAACATCCTGTATTCATTAAACCTATCTAAAAATAAGGTTTTTAGAAAAAGCGGGTGAGGGGAGGTGGTGGGTGTGGAGTACGTGCTCACTTCCTCTCCGCCGTTGTACAAGCGGGGCCTAGGCTACGCTATGCCTGCCTGGTTCAGTTCGTATTTACATATTTATAAATGGAGGGATGTACAATGTAACCAGGCCCTGCCAAGAACAACATGCTGCGCTAGTGCGGCCCGGATGCATATGTGAGGGAACAAAGCAGAGCCGCGGTGCGTTCAGTGGCACCACGCGAACTCGAAATTGTAAGGTAAAAAGGTCACGTGTTTAGGCGGTACGTCACCGTGGAAACGATGGTGTGTTTTTAGGGTCAAACCGGTAACGTAGTGCTACTGCGGCACGACGGCTTTTAACCGTTTTGCGTAACTGATGCTGAGTTACTTCAAATGTTGTATGTTTTTCAGATGAAAGCAGAATTGGTTTGTCGTCACCCAACTATGAGCAAACCACTTAGTCCGATTAGAGTCATTAGGTCTTCGCATTTTAATCATTTTGAGATTCTTTGAAAAAATACAGTTCTGACTGTGAGAACTTCAAAATGATGAATTATCCCCAGAAAACTTCCTCAATAGTAACTTTTATACGGCTTTGTAAACATTGAAACCGTTGGGGACACACCTGCTTGTCAATGCCCCATCTCTGAAGCTAAGTAAGGCCGGGCCTGGTTAGTTCTTGGGTGAAAGCTGCAGAGGAACAGCAGTGGTTCTACTAGAAACTGTTGTTGTGTCCTTAGGCACTTCACCCCCCTTACTTAGTTTGAATGTGGTGTGTGTGCGAGTGTTGGCGGTGGTCGGAGGGGCCGATGTCGCAGATTGGCAGCCTTGCTTCCATCAATCTACCCCAGGGCAGCTATTTCTACCACCACCGTGCATGGAGTGAATGAATAATGCAACGCCGGTAGTGTTGAAGGTTGGCGGTTCGAAACCCGCTCTCGACTTAAACATCAACGGTTGAGCGGTCAGATCCGCTGTCCCACAGGTTGGCGGTGCGATTCTAGCTCCGACAAATGAATGCTGTCGTTGTGTCATCGGGCAAGGCGCTTAACTCACCTCGCCCCAGTGTCTGCGTGCGCTGGTGTGTGAACGTGCGTGCGGATGGGTGAGTGGTTCCTCGATGTAAAGCACTTTGAGGCTTGAAGGTAGAAAAGCACTATATAAAAATATGACTATGACCATGACCAAGGGCTGTGGTTATTATTATTATTATTATTATTAATTATTATTATTAACTCTTTTGCTTGTAAAATTTATCTCAGATCCAGAATGAAGTTGTACAATGGACCCTGCGCAACCTCTTCTCCTCCTCTCCAAAACCCAGATATCAGATGCTTTGCTAACGTACTGAACACTCGAGACACTATTGCTTTCTTTAAATTACAGTCCTCAGCCAGCTCAATAACACCGACAACATGACTTGAGCAGTAGACCGTCATTTTCAAAATATTTCAAAATGTCACCACTGCCCGAAAATACCACCAACAGTATTTTTGTTGTCAGGAAATAACCGCTGTTAAAATAGACACTTAAAACCGATCACCATCATTTGTGCTGGCTGCCGACGGAGCCCGAACGCGCCGCTGTGGCACTATAGTCTACGCAACTGCGAAATGCCAGCTTCACTTGGCACCGGGCTGTTGTGCGGCGATGTTTTCACAGACTGCTATTAATGTCAGGTGTAACCGTGGAGACCAGACTCACTCTCTCTCCCCCGTCCCAGGGCGATCGGGCACATGCTCAAAGTGCACTGGTATGCCATTGTTCAGCCTCCTCCCCATTTATCCATTCTGTTAAGCATGACACGTGTATTAACAGTGGATGGATCCCGGAGCTGCGTGTCCTCACACCATATGTCCGCTTTTCGCCGGGCCTTCTCCTCCTCTATAACTACTGTGGTGTATTCTCACGGCTGGCCACTAGAGGGCAGGGTTGCTTTTTGAATTTGGAGAGGATGTTGAGGGTGTACCGTGCCGGGTAGTGCATTCAAATGAAACAAAAGCTATGTAGCTAAACTTGCATTAATTGGTTTCAACATTATAATATTCCCGTTTCGACACTAAGTGGATCCTATGATTGAATTATTGCTTTTAGCGAAAATGTAGTTTTTCTGATACAAAAACATTGACAATTAAAAAAAAAAAAAAAAAGAATCAAAAACAGTTACGAATATGAATAAATGAAGTAATTTCAAAACATTATAACATTAATGTATCATGTTAATAATCCAGTCATGTTTAAGTTTTGTATACAAAATGTGGCATAAATAAATGGGCATGTTTGATTTAAAAAAACATGTTTTTTACCATGAAAACATGATTTTTCAAAATTTTTTCAAGATTTTTTTTTTTTTTTAGTCATTGGGTATTTATGATTGGAAGGGCAGCCTCGATATCGATTATTTTAAGCATCTTCCATATTTACATTCACCTGCATGAACAGCTACATAATTTGTACACTTTACCTGCAATAGCCAAAGACAGGATGTCACTGACTGTTTTCTTAACTTCTTTCTTTCATTTTATTTAAGTTTCGCTTTAGTATTTAAGTATTGCCAACATAAATAAACAGGCGCATCAAGATATGCTACAAATACAAAAACAAATCACAAATAAAAGATTTTTTTGTCTTAGCATTAAAGCATCCCCCTGAAATACCCAATGTTTTTGAGCTGTAGTTACTGCTTTTCACTATTACGAATTAAGATGAATATTTACTTACAATATCTTTCTCTTTACTTCTGTTTTCCAAAAAAAAACCTGTAGGTCTACACTCTAAATTCTCACCCCTGCATCCCTCACACTCGTCCCCGTTTTTGGCTCCTGCCCAACATAATCACAAGTCGATACTTTTACCATATGAACGCCAATGTCGTCAAGCCACATCAAAGTCGAGAGCTATCGCCAAAATATCCAAATCGCTCAAACACATCACTCCATTCATGTGATAAATGAACACCGGGCAGGCTCCTCTTTCTGTTTTTTTTGTTTTTTTTCCCTTCGATTTGTCTGTAAGGTGCATCTGCCACATACCCGAATGGGAAATTAAAAACTGCGAGCAGGAAGTTATGCTAAATGTATAAAGTTGGCCAGGAAATGTCTCCCCCACCGCCGCGCCAGTTGTTTGGGGAGAAGGGGCTGCGTGCTTAAATAATAACATTCCAGGTGGCTTAGTTAATGAACAGTGAAAATCAAATATGGGACCCTAATCTGGAGCTCGTTACCAGCAACTTTCTCTTACCGAAAAGTCAAAGGCAGGGAGTGGAAAATGCCCTTGGGAGGAACAAGACGGTAGTTTTTATTTTAGAAAGGAATTATTAAACCATATTTTGTGTTTTGCTTTATTTATGGCGAGAAATAAAATAGTTTTCGCGTTATAAATGGATTGTGGAATTAGGGAGCGACGGCGGTGTAATGGAGTCATTGTTTTTCATTGTGGAAGTTTGGCGTGAATTAGCTCTTATTGAGTTATTTTTAAGGACATGAATGTTTTATGGGGGTATTAGTCTTGAAGATGTATGCGCAGGTGCCTAGCTGTGAGGAGAGCGGAGGGAGAGAGGGGTGTATTTGCAGTCTTGTATCGCCTCCTTGTGGGGAGGAACGGGAATGGCAGATTGGTTCAAATAGAAATGGAAGTGCTCTGAGAAACGAGTGCTGCAGATGTAGTTTTAGGATTACATTTTGGAAAAAAAAAAAAAGTTGAATTGCATATCTTTAAAAAGCTTGAATTTAAAAAGAAAAACAGACAGAAAGAATGTAAAA
The DNA here is from genome assembly GCA_000787095.1 of Periophthalmodon schlosseri. Lineage (NCBI taxonomy): Eukaryota > Metazoa > Chordata > Actinopteri > Gobiiformes > Gobiidae > Periophthalmodon > Periophthalmodon schlosseri. The sequence goes on from JACM01078186.1 coordinate 17,469, forward strand.
TCTTAACTTATAAAATGTAATAAAAATAAATGTATCAAAT
>JACM01075496.1:0-12402 GCA_000787095.1 Periophthalmodon schlosseri
AGATATAGATATAGATATAGATATACACATAATCTATTTATTTTAAGAGTGTGTCCAATGACATCATTTTAATCGCTGATCAAATTCGGTACAATCGCTTTTCAATCCTTTTATTCAATCTTTGCCTCTGAGCTTAAAACACAAAACTGCAACCGTCTCATTAAATGTTCCTGTTTCTTTCCTGTTGGCTCAGACAGAAGACAGCCACAAATGTCACATCACAGCAGCCATATTCCAGAGGCTGGTTTTATTTATAAAAACTGTATCCACTGCCAGAGAGACGCCAGAGCCAGTAAGGTGTGCAGATGATACAAGAAAACTGCTCATTCTCACTGACAGCAAAATAACTGGATACAGCCTACACAGCATAAACTCTAAAATGGCCAAAAAGGAGGGATACACAAACACTTCAAGGATTAGGATTCAAAATGAAACTTACTTTTTTGGACAATTTGAATATTTGACTTTACAAATATCACTCCAATAAGAGAACTCCAAAATGAAATTCAGACTTAAAACCATAAGTATTTGAATTTAAAGGTAAAGGCTTTCATTCGTTGACCTTACATTGGAAAAAGATTATGTGGTAACACTTTGTAATAACTACACTTAATAAAGCATGAACAAAAACCTGAATCATAATGAACAAATGGTTTATGAAGAATGACTCAAACTCTAACCCTAACTCCTAACTTTAACCCCTTAATTAAGTAGTTACTAACACTGAATCACTCTTAAAAAGCTATTTGTTCATTATGAATTCAGTTTATTAAGGCTAATTAAGGTGTCGTTATTATAAAGGATTACTGTTATATTCTGAATACAAAAATACAAGAAATAATACATCTGGACCAACCACTTCGCATTTCTGTCAATAAAGTCAACATTCACTTTTTAAATTCTCCAGCCAAGACACATTCGTCAAACTAATCAACCAGCAGTAGACAAAAACACACTTCCCTTGGTGGAGGTAAAAATAGAAGCAATCAAGTTTGACAGGCAAACACAAAACCCCTATTGTTTTTCTCACTCATGCATTGTAAATCAAAATAATTAGCCTCTTTCTCTTTTCGAAGCCAGGCTCACAAGCTCTGTTGATGTTTAGAAGTGACATCTAAGAGGCCTGCTGAGTCGACCGCATGTCTTGGCGGAAATAAATCAAATCTTCTGTTAACAGTGGGTCCCATCTCCTCCCACTCGGCCATGTGCTTAATCTGTGACACCCAGATAACGCTTGAGCACCCGTGGGACCTGACCATCTTTCGCTGGCCTTGGGCGAGTGTTACGTCCACGTCCATTTCCCCTCTTTGTACCTTTGTGATCAGTATTCATTTTTACTAAGTCACTGTCCGTCCAGTCTCCATGGTGAAGAGATGCGAGGCTCATGCTCTGCCTTTGTCATAGGAGGAAAAATGGCTGTAGCTCCACTAGTGTCGTCTCAATACTAAAATTTCAATACGCAATACAATTTTTTATACCCCGATGACAATGAAAACACTCTTTTTTAATAGAATTGTACACACTACATAACTTTTTCTGGATGAGGGTGTTGATCTGCCTCCAGTGTTACGCAGTGGGGCATTAAACTTATCTACCTTGCAGTCAAACATTTACAGATGTTTTTATTGATCTGAAGTACGTACCTAAATGATGTGACCTGCTTAATGCCATACTGTGGAACATTCTATGCAAAAAATAATATCTCCATGTAGTCAAGCAGGTGGCATACCATTAGATAAGCAACACAGTGCACCTTTAATATTACCATGTGGTCTTACACTAGCTTTAATACACATCAAAGAACATTCTAAAACTATTCAAGAATTTGTTGTCCTATTTATGTATCAAGTATATTTATATTTATAAACAAAAATTAAACCCCTAAGCTTGACAAAATGTGGGAGGAAAGGATGCAGAACAAGAACATATTTTTGACTTGGATTAATTGGCCATATGCTCTTCATGCATCACCGTGACAACACACATAAATATTATCTCCAGAGAACGTCACGCCATGAAGTGAAAACGGTTCTTTAGTGAAGTGTATGATGTGATTATGTACCTTTTTCTTGGACTTAAACACATTGCAGCGGAAAATGTTGCTCTGCCCGTCTCTGGCGATGTAGCTGAAGATTTTGAGGTCTTGTGCATCGTGTGAGACGTAGAAAATCCTGTAGCGGAAAGACGCGATGAGGCTAATGTTTTTTTAATGAAGTGTGTAATTGGATAGATTAAACAGTGCTTTGTTGTTTCCTTTCTGACATATTTGATTAAAAAAAGCTACACAGACAAAGGCCTTACCTGTAAATTGGGTCCTGTGTCACTAGAATGGTATTGTCGTCCCAAGACCAGCCTTTTCTCTGCCAGACAAACAATAATGTGAGAGCAGAAATACAAGTTTCAACAAAACATTTTTACATTTTATTAGGAAATAGAGGTGAAAGATGTATCAATAAATCAAAGATACCGCAATTCCTGATTCCTGAAAGAAGCTAGTTTATAACTAAATTAACAAATGTGCAGTGAAATCTTCTAAACAAGGATAAAAGGTGATATTTGTGCACTGTGGTTGTAGTTATTTTCACAGTACTTTCATGTTTGGGGCAGTTCAAAGTAATTTTCAAACATGTTTTGAACAGTTTTGATTTATTGCCATAAAATCACCTCATTATTGTCATTGAGGTAATTCAAAAGAGAAACTGGGATATTATATTCTAAAGTCAATACCACCCAGCCCTATTAGGTCCTGCACATTTTGATTACGGAACTCTGCATCCATGAAAATACATATTGATTCTTTAGTTATTCATACGCTGATTGAATTTTTTTTATATGGCAACATAAATCCAGGCTTGTTAGTTACAACTACAAGCAAGTACCCAATATACTATAGCTTAATTTGGTGACCTTGTTTGTTACTATAGCAACAAATGTTCTTCATGGGTTGAGTAATATTTTTAAAGTCAGATTTGATCATGTAAAGTCTTTATATCTCAACACAAAGGACTGACCTTCTTCTTTTTTCGCAGGAGAACTTTGACAGAGTCGGTCGACACCACGATGTTCACTTTCTTCTTCTTGATGTTCTTCAGCTTGAATTCATACTGCAGAGAAATAAACAACACTTTAGACTGAAAAAGCCAGAGTGATATTTTGACTTTGCTTTTCTGGAGGGCAAACTTTGATTGAGTAAACACTGATAAGATGCAGCAATGGGATACTTTTATCCTTCTCTCAGATTAATGATTAAGTCTGTCCCCCATACATCCAGATATCAACGCTCTGACATCTGTGAACAAGTATGTTTTATGTGGAAGCAACACGATGGCACCAGATGATTATTAGATCAATTGAAACACTAAAAGAAGCCCACATGCTGCGTCACAGCATTTGCTATTCTCTGTTATCTTTATTTAAATTGGTATAAAACGCTCAGTGACTTTTAAGAAATGATTGCTTTTGCCACAAAGTCCCACAGTACAGCAGAAAACTCATCTATCTCCATGAAGACAAGCAAGTGATACCACATACCACCAGGACAAGTTACAGGCCAGATCTGTGGAGAGGCGATCCCACCCACAGTAAGAATGCATGTTTTTAAAGGTTCTATATTGCGCAAAATTGACTGTTGTGAGCGTTCAGCCATATTACAATGTTGTTACTTCCTCAAAAACATACCAAAATAATAAGATAATATCAAAATGCTCTGCTCCACCTTGTGATGTCATGAAGCTAGTTTTAATAGCTACATTTTACCTTTTATTCAGTAGAGATTGGCAATTCCAGGGCTGAAATGATTCTAGGTGAAGGTGTTAGAGTTTAAATACACAGTGGAGCACTTCCTGTATTACCACATGACATCACAAGGTGGAACAGAGTTTTTCTGTTTGAGAAGAAGAACACAGCCTAAATATGCAAGATTTGTGTGTTAAACGTGTGAATGAAACAAAACACAACTCCACATTATATGTTTAGAAATAGTGTAATATTGGCCCTTTAAGGTCTGAAGGTCTGCAATAAAAACACCTATAATTAACTAAATGTAACATAGGCCAGTTTAATGCCATACTGTGAAAAATTCCTGATAACACAATAACAGCTTCATGGGGACAGGCAGGTGGCAGACCCGCCCTCTAGAAAAATGACATAGTATACCTTTAACTTATCACTGCATTTGAGGTCAAATCATCAGACTCTATTTATCTTCTTTTCACACACCAACCAGTATTATTCAAATATTTCCTCTTTGGTTTTCCTCCTCGGCTTGGCCCTTTCCAACCTCACCATCCATCTTATGTATTCACCATCCTCCATAAGCTGTCGCTCTGTACTCATTCCTCCCAATGTCAGCATCATCAACCCTCTGAGCTGCTACCCCAGTTCTTTCTTTCTTTCTTTGTATTTTGGTTTTGCTTAAAAAAAACAAAACAATAACAACAACCAAATAACCTTGAAACCACAACCTCTTTTACACCCTCTCATCATTTTCTCAACCCCTAGTTCAGACATCGTTCTAGGGGAAGTATACCGCAGGTGAAGGACTCCATCTGCCTGTGCCCTTATGTAAAGTGGGACAGGAGTGCCATCAATCTCAGCAAATGTCAGAGTTCGATGAAGTGGATCACAAGAAGTCTTCACAGCTCATTTCCAGTCACCTCTAGTGCTTCTGCCCTCGTCCTGTGAACACTCATTGGTAAGTAAGTATTCATGTTGTACACAATATTACTTAAAATTTCAGTCTGCATCTTCTCCTTGTGTTCAGAGATTTGCATATTGACGTATTATTATGCCTGGTGCCCTCCTTGGTGTAACCTTCAACCTATCCATCATTGGACAAACTAAACTATTACACTTTGTGAATTTGTGAATGCTTGGCTGTTAAAATTAAGTAAATACCTACTACTGATAATAAATGTTATTACAATAGAGTCTATCTAATTAAATAATGATTCATATTTTACTAATGAATAAAGCAGCTTTCTACTGCACCATAACCATCGCTTTCTCAATTTCCGTTTCAATTTCAACCGTCTTTTACTTTCATTTATTTTTGTTTTCCCTATTAAAGAGAAAGTAAAAAGAGCAGTGCTTTCCGTTTCCATTTAAGACTGACAAAACAACACCGTACTTTTAACACACAGCTTTTAGGCAGTGGGAGCAAAAATCTGCATATTGAATTTATTGAATTTATTGAATGTATTTTGCGACGGCCCTCAAAGCTTGCACCGCATTATAAAAGTGATATATTTGGCAGCAGTGACAGAAAATCTTGGCAATAACTGAAAGGCTGTTCCTCTGCAGTGAAGAGCAGGGATTATTACATGAGGGGACGCAGCTGACCCTGAACTGACACACTAACTTGGTTGTTTAGATTAGATCTAGCAACATCTGACTAGGCTGCTAATGCTAAATCCTCTGCCAACACGGCTCCATAGTATCTCTGTCTCTCTGGATTTTACAAGTGCTTCCTATTAGGCATTACCCTGAAAGCTGCATCTCTCCGCAGCCATAAAACCAAAGTCTAGCCCTGATTTAAAACACCACTGACAGCTCATTGAATGTGACTAGAGAGTACTTTTACACAGACAGGTAATTTACAAGTGAGTACAGACTGTGCACGAGGTGACCGAGGTGAAGGGCGTATTAGCCTCCACACTTACAACACTGATTGTAGTGAAACTGGACAACTACCATAAACCACAGGTCACATTCACTGGTCTAGATAAAGGAAAAAGGGAGTAAATGTCTTACTCTGATTCTTCTCATGGCTGCCACTATCTCCATCCTGCTGCCTGGACGCCCCACCTCCAGACTCCCAATGTACTGCGAAATGTAGGAACATTTGTAAAACAAAACAGACTTATTATTGTATAATATTCAATATTCACTAATTACAAAACAATTATTATTTGAACATAGAATTGTGCAATGAACATATACACATTTTGAATAAATAATTGATAAGCCTACATAGATTTAGGCCTATGACACTGGACTATGCACAGCACTGAATATTGCAAAGGAAAAAAAAAAGTCTTATTTAGAAAGTTGCTGTACATCTTTAAACAATCCCAATAGGTGGCTGTTTGCATGTTTTACTTTGGAAGTCACAATAGTCAAAACCTTAGCACGCAGTTGTTCTTCTGTGGCGCTCTGCAGAATCAAAGTAAACAATTTTGGAGTTGAACCTATATTTTAACCTAAGTTACCATTTCTCACTTTTCTTAACCATAAACAGTCCGTTATTGAAGTCTGATGAACTGGATGTAGTGCAGAAAGATCAGAGAAAACACGCTCCACACTATGGCATGAGCACCATCTGAAGTATCCACCTTGTACGTGACTAACAAACCCTAAACATTTTTGCTGCTGTGCCGGACTTACCTTAGCCTCGAAGCACACCCCATGCTTGAACACCTCCTCGTTGTGCATGGGGATCCTCAAATCGTGCGCATCATCCACGAGATTGTACTTGGTTATACCTGGCATCGCCTTAACAGTGATGCTGGCGGCTGCCGCTCCTGACACTTGTTTTACGACAGCGCTAGAGAGCTGCAGATATGCGCATGATCCCCTCCTCCCGCTCCAGACTCGTCACTCCGGGGGGTCATCGGGGTGAGCGTCTCCGCGGGTTGGTTGGTCGACGGGGTTGGATGAAGCTGCAGCCCGCTGATTGTCAAAAGATGTGGGTGCTTATGACCCAATCACTCCTACTACCGAGCTCCCAGGCACGGGGGAGAGGCAGAAAGCGACGCCAACAGGCAGCCGATGACGCACGGACATTAACACATGATTGTTTTCTCTCGTCTCAGGGTCGAGGTATCCGCTTACCCACCGCTGTGATAGGAAATTGAGTGGCAAAAGTGCAGCGCGCCAAAAAGTGTGTAAGAAATGATAGAGGCGATAAAGGTTGAGGAAAACATCAGCACTGACAGTCGTTTTAAAAGCTACTGACTCTGGCGACATCTAGTGGCTAAAAGAAGAGCCACACACTGTCAATGTAACACCATGTTTCAAAAAGACTTGTAGGATACCAAGACTGATACATAGGCCTTTTAGTGATATAAAAAATGAGTTAGACGGGTGTGCTGTAGATACTTTACACACATTTAGAGCATCAGTGCTACTTTCTACTGTTGGGCCCTAAGGTATGACACTTCAAGTAGATCTATCCAGTTTCTTTATCTAAATAAGAATGAAGATAGAGAAGGAGATTTTCTCAAGTCAAATGCGAAAAAATTATTAAAACAGTACTACTTACTTAACAAACAATAGAATTAATGAATGGATCAACGAATGGGAGAGAATTATCTTCATTAATGAGATCTATGTACAGGCAACTGATTTAGTGCAGTATTATCACTAGTATTATTATGGTAACTAAATTAAACAGATTTGCCTAAAAAAGTACTTTTACCTAGGTACTTTCCACCCTAGACATTCTCTTCCAACTTGTTTTGCTTTGTGAGATACCATTAGCAATAAATGGTAGCCATTTGTCATTCAGCTCTAGCTACAGATATTTTTTACTGTGAATGTAAAGTATTTTGAGATTCTTGGAAAGCACAATAATTCAGTATTATCCAGTACTGAGTATTAAACTCCAGTATTGAGCATTAATACTCAGTGGTATTGAAGACAGTTTGCTCTGACAATCAAAACAAAATTGTGTCATTTTATTATATATTATAAGTAATAATAGACTAGTAGCGGGTAAGATTGGCAAAAATATCTTGAAATTGATTCATCCGAAATTAGCTTAAACCTGCCTCCAAATGTCTTGGTTGTGGTTTAGTATTGCACAATGTTATAAATATTCTAAATAGAATCAGAATCAGAATTAGAATCAGAAGACTTTTATTGCCATTGTCAGTGAACACAACTCACAAACTAGGAACTTTCTTCGGTGATAAAGTGCCACATAAAACACTGAATAATAATAATATACAAAATAAAAAATAATAATAATTATGCATATCTCCAAAACAATTACGATAATACATGTTTCAATGTATCTGTCCTGTCGTGGACTTCAGATTCAAAACTCAGCCCTGTATGAGATCTGACAGTGTCTATTATTAATATAATTTATTACCATGATAACACATTTTCAGTGGTGGAAGGTAAGGAAGTACAAGTAGTAAACTACTTTATTTAAGTAAATTTTACAGTGGATACTTTTTACTATTACTACATTTGAGAGAAGGTATCTGTACTTTTTAACTGGACTGAAAAGTAAAAAATACTTTTCATTTGATTCGGTGGGTTATTTTTACCATGTTCGTGGAAACATCCTGACTAAAGTTTTCGAGTTCAAGCTTCGGCTTTGAGCAAACAAAAATAAATACACAAAATTCCTAAGAAAAATTAAAAAATTGATTCGTATTGCAACTGTTGACCAAAATATGTATCATCAATATCACAACACAAATTGACGACACTTGTGTGAAATACTTTTACTTTTTATTCTTAATAAAGTACATTTTAAATGGGTGCTTGAATACTTTTATTTAAGTAGATTTTTTCATGTGATACTTTTACTTGAGTAACTTTTTACCTCTGTATCTGTACTTTTACGTAAGTAACAAAATTGAATACTTCATCCACCACTGCATATATTAATAGGATTATGATCATTTATGACGTTATGTTCCAATTCTGTCTTTCTCCAGCAGATGGCAAAAGCGCTCCTTACACTGCAGGGGCCTATGGGCCCACTTGTGCGGCGGTGCCATAACCCGCCTGTCTGTGATTCTGGGAATCTTCTCCAAACTCTGAGACGTCCCTCTCTTGTTACATGGCTTGTTTTTCAACAAACTTCAGCATGAGGTAAGTTGTAAAAATAAACTGGTCTCTGAAAACATAAAATGAAGAAGCGTTATTAGTCTATAACTTTAGAAAATGGCCGGCTGTACACATCCATGAGAGGGACAGAGTGTGCTCTTAAAAGCACCTCAAAGTGGTCTCCAACACCTCCAATAGATTGGCTGCACCTCTGCTGATCTCCTTCGGGAAATAGGTCGAGTTCAAGTGGTAGTTCTCTTAATCAGGCCATCAAGCACCTGCAATAACGCCCCAGTGTGTCAGTCATCTCAGGAGCCCCACACAACAACAGCTCACACGATCGTCACGTTTTATTACTTTAACCCGCACACATTTAAACCTTAGTAAAGAGAAGTTCCTCGTGACGTTCATTTGAAACATAAACGAGAGCTAATGTAAAAATACCACCTGCGTCACGTGATATTTTCACACACTTGACGAGATTAAAGGCTCGACCTTGGCTTTATAGTGAGTGAATTAGAGGCACAACTTTAATTAAATACCATCATGTTGTTTCCATTCTCATCTTCCCAACAATGGCATCTTTTTATCGAACAAGATGAACCCGTTGATCGCCCCTGGCTTTTTCTGTCTGTTATAGGCAGTTTGTTGGGTGCATTTAATTTGATGCCAACCAAAACCATCATAGTGACACTCAAAAACACATTAGTGTACACAGAAACTGGGGCCAATACAATTAAGAACTTTGCCCAAGGACACAAATGCAATTAATCATATTTTATTCAATTTGTGATCTAATATTTCAAATAGTCAATAATTAAATATAGATTCTTAGTCAGTAAGCATGTGGTTTGGAGCAGACTTTGGAGGGAGAAAATCTGTGATTAATACAAGCTAAAATAATGGTGATACATTTTCATGCCATGTCACCCAGCCCTACTTCTGACAGTATGCACTGTATTGTCAAGAGTAAGGTAACCCCAAAAGGACAAAATGGAGGTTATGCAGATGACATCACAACCTTTGCTGCTTTATTAGTGAGTGGCAAAGGTATAGGAGTGTCAATGGTGAGCAATACAATTTTTTGCTGTAAAGGCTCAAAATACATCTAAAACAGTAGCTCAGTTGGCGTTGGTGTCCACTGATCCAAAGGTTGGCGGTTCGAATCCACTCTTGACCTAAAAACATCACTGGTAGAGCGGTCAGATCCACCGACCAACTGGTTGGCGGTGCAATTCCAGCTCCCACAGATGTTTACTGTCGTTGCGTAAGACACTTAACCCTCCTCGCCCTCAGTGTCTGTGTACACTGGTGTATGAATGTGTGTGTGAATGGGTGAGTGGTTCCTTGATGTAGGCAAGGCAAGGCAAGTTTATTTGTATAGCACAATTCATACACAAAGTAATTCAAAGTGCTTTACAGAATAAGAAAGACATTAAAATCAGAATACAACAAATTAAAACATAAATAATCACATATAATCATCATAAAATTAACATTAAAGGAGAAGAGTGCAGAATAAAAACCTTTCAGTCATATGCACGGCTAAACAGAGTAAAGAGCTAAACAGAGTAAAGCGCTTTGAGTGCCTTGAAGGTGGAAAAGCGCTATATAAAAATGTGACCATTTACCGTTTGAAATGCTGCTACAGATTAATAACAAATACATAATTCTACAACTCTGATTAATATAAGTTTATACCTAATATTTAAAACAAGAAAATCAAGCAAACAGTAGTAGAAAACCAGTTAACTGGTAACTAAACAACAGACACTGCAGACTACACGCACATTTATCACTGATACAGACTTTGGGATCACACAAAGTTGAACTGCATCTTTCTCTCCTTTAATAAGAGGTTTCTGAGCTCGTGTGTTGACGAAATAATTATTGTGGGGTGAAAACAACAGCTCCATGAACAAAAATGAGGCAATAGAAAGCAAAGAAGCACATTTTGTCAGTTAAGCTGCCCATAGATCTGCCATGTTGAATCTTAGGGAGCATTTTTCGAATAAAATGATGTCACCTCTGTTGATACTTTGGAGCTGATGTCATCGAGCCCAACTGTAGGCTCTGCTCTGTCTGAAGCTCTGTTAGACTTTAATCTGAGCTTTTTATAAACATAACCAGACCAGAAAGAGTTGACTTAGTTGGAGATGATTTGTGCTGTTAAACAAGTCCCTCACACGTTAAAGGTCCTATATTATACAAAATTTATTCTTGTGAGCTTTTTGCCATGCTAGAATATTGTTACCTTCTCAGTTGTGTTTTGTTTCTTTCACACATGTTTGAGTAACCCTTTATTATTAGTCTCGCTACATCTCCAAAGCTCAAACTGTTTTGTTCCACCTTGTGATGTCACAAAGCCGTAGTTTTCAAGTTGGCAGCTACCCTTTACCTTTTGGACTGTACAGATTGACAGTCCCAGGGCTTAAGTCATCAAAATTATTCTAGTGAAGGTGTATGGAGTTTAAAAACACAGTCGATACTTTTTGTATTACCACATGACATCACAAAGTGGAACACAGTGTTTTCTGTTTGAGAGAAGAACGCAGCCTCAATATGCAGGGTTTGTGCTTTAAAAATGTGTGAATGAAACAAAACACAACTTCAGGTATGTTTTTGACGAGGAAATAACATTATAACATCAGAAAATAGCATAATAGCATTTTTTTCTTGAGTTTTCAGGCTGTCTTAAAACGTTTTGACAGTGTTTGCTAATGTGTGCATTGTGTCACCATAGTAACTACTGAACATACCACCACATTCTTTGCATCATGTAGTCGTAGTACAGGACCCAGTTTGAAGTCTGCACTGAAGCAAGCATTTATAGTAATACTGGTAAATGATAGGAAGTCATTAAATTTCAGTGTTTGTCTGAAAAGCTTCTAAGAGTTGACAACATTTAAATTAATGTTAAAACAGCAGCCATCGTTCAGTCTTTGAGAATGTCCTGAAATGTCATGAACTCCAAACAAAATGTGATTTACTTACAGTGTTAAAATTATGCAGCTGTGGGAACATATGGAACGTGTTTATTTTTATTGACTTGTGTGAAATTTAATACGATCTATTTACTTATTATGAATGATGAGCTGCAGACATTTTATTACAAAGTTGCATTAAACTACAAGAAGCCATTTTGGGTGCTGTGGCCTAAAATAACAACAACTATAGAACACGCATTACCTGATAACTTGACTAATTATGCTAATACTGATATTTTCTCCTACTTGTATGTAGCCAACAGCTTGAATCCTAAAATGCTTGAATGAAGTAGTTGTGTTTTATCTTTGCTAGTTACTTTCTTTGTGTTTGTTGGAGAAAAACAGTTCAAGAAAGCCAATGAAAGAAAACATTTTGAATGTTCTTAAATTCTTTTATACATTCTCCAAAAGCACTTTTTTCCGTGTTTATTATTAGTGATCCTTGTTCCACTGGAGCATTCAAGTCACTGGTTTCTCATATTTGGGCCCAGAGGAACTACCCACAAAACAGTCACCATGAATCTTTGCATCACATTTTCCCTGGAACCTTACCCCCATTACTCTGAATGCTCAGCCTTACCTCATGGACGTGAATCATCATCACTGTGTGTGTGGGTGTGTGTGTATATAT
>KN474912.1:1177-20394 GCA_000787095.1 Periophthalmodon schlosseri
ACCTCTCGGACTGTCGGACATAGCTCCTCCTCGAGCCTGGATGTCAGTCTGTAGCGCACTGACAACCGGATAGACACCACAGCACTTTGGTTTCTCTTTTATTTTTTTAAGGGAAGGGGGCTGCCTGCCTGCTTGGGTGAGGTGAGGCAGCTGTAGTGTAGGGCTCCTCCGGCGTCTTCTTTATCTCCTGCCTTTCCGCCCCCTCCATCGTCGCAACGAAATGGCGAAAGAAAACGGCGAGTCCGGTGACGGCTCTTCATGGAAAAAGCACGTCGACGATATTAAGAAAATCTTTGACTTTAAGGAAGTCCTTGGCACGTGAGTATCAAGCTAAAGCAGCAGCCTCACGGCGACACCAAACTTTGCAGCAATTAGCCTGCGTCCAGAGACTAGACACCACCTCAACAACAGACACGATGCTCGGGCTGACAGCTGTTGAATGTAGACAGTGTAGATGTCCACTGAATGATAGCAGCAGCACGGCCTCACAAGTCAACCACTGTCAGTTCTCTCCCACATTTATCTCTTGGCTTGCTCTGGGAGAGGAATGCTTCACCAGTCAAATTATTATGAGTGAAGTGAAGTCATTAGATGCTGCCTATGTCACTGTTCATTCAAAAATTACTGCACCGTGCTTTGTTGTCAATTAGGCACAGGCAGCCATGCCATTAGTTTGGGCTCGTTAAGCCTTATTGTAACAAAGAAAGCCACGCAAATGTATGGATGATGTCGAAACGTGGTTTACCAAACTGTGCAGTAGTTTCAGTTCAGTTTTATTAGAGTTGGCCTGCAGTGATTCTTGTGTTTATTTTGGTTCACTGTTAGTGCTGCTTGACTTGATAGCCCTTTTCCTGTGAAAGACTTGTGGCCCTGAAGGAGGTCCCCGAACTGTTGATACAGGCTGGTCTAAAACTGTGTGACAGTAACAAGCGGTCCACAAATTCTGCTGAAATCATTTAAACAGTGAGGGTTTCATATGCTGTGTTTGCATTGTTAGGATTTGGAAATTTAGGCTTGGGCTCCCCATGGGAATTGCAGTATGTATTCTTCAGATTCAGAAAACCATGTCAAGCCAAGCTGCCTGGAAACTGTGTTCTTCCGTATGAACTAAGAAAAACCTTGTGCCTGTCTCGAATGTACACCACATTGGCCTACATGATAATATAAACATAATAAACACAATGTAGGCCTATGTTAACTGTACAACTGTTCACTTGCACATGAAAAGTAAGTCCATTGTTTTTGGTTTTTTTTTGTTTTTTAATTCAAATTATTTTTCCAACACTCTAAGTAAATTGATGTTAATGTTAAGGTATTTTTTTATTGTCTTTGTATTTAACCCTCCCTTAAATGTCACCAGGCCTGCCTATAAGGAGCAGTCAGGGAGCAGAGTTCTTTGTCCACATCAGGGGCTGGTTATTGGACAGCTGGATGATGCTTACACTGCAGATGATTTATGTCTCGTTATAGAAGTTATATGTAAATACATTTTAGACATTCTTATCCTTAAAATGGAGGCTATGAGAAACTATGGCAAGCATGTAGTACCTGCTGGCTGTCTAGGATTTAAATCACATTTATATCAACTTGCTCATTATAAGCCTATATTAGGTAACACTGATGTATTTTATGATTTCCATGAAATAGTGGTTCATAAATTATGCTAAAGTAACATGAAACTTTCTTCCTTTGAGCCACTAATGAAACCAGTATGTCTGTCATTACCCATGCTATTTATGACATTAAGTCATGTACTACATGGGATAACTATCGGGGAGCTGTATTTAATACTATGCCAATATCAGTGCACGTAGTAAATATGCACATATAAGCACTTCTGTAATAATAATAATAATGCATTAATCTTATATAGCACTGTTAAACTTCAAGTTGCTTTACAATTTTGTGTCTTATTCATCCCCCATACTCTAGGTTGGTAAGCTACTTCTATTCACAGCTGCCCTGGAGTAAACTGAAAGAAGCCAGGCTGCTAATCTGCGCCATTGGCCCCCCCAACCAATCATTGTGGCACCTGGCGTTTCCAGCTCTCTCCCATCCAAGCAGGCAACAACTAGGGCCCTATTTAGCTTTAGATGTGATCGGGCATTAACAACGAGGTTTGGCCTCAAGAGTTTATGACAAGCTTTTATGATAATTGTAACTACTATACAAAATATACTAAAATATGTAAGTAAAAAAAAAAACAAAAAACAAAACTCAATTTTCCTCCTTTTCACATCAAGACAACCTCTACGCATAGCAGTGAGAAAGCTATGTCACAGGGTTATTATGCATAATTTAGATCTATACATTGAGCCAGTAAATATTTCTCACTGTTTGAGCCGAAGCTTGTTAATTAAAACTCACGCCATAGGAAGCCACATGCCTAGCTCAGAAATTGCCTTTGCAGAATACTAAATAAAGTAATAAATTATAGATGTACAGCTGTGTGTAAGAAATTCGTGCCTTGCAAATCAATTTCATCAATCTGATAGAGAACTCCAAATCAAAGACCGTAGCACTATTCTTATTCATTACAATATAAACTCAACATTCTCAGGAGAAAGGAAACTGAAGTATAAAAAATCTGATCAAACTCTGCATCTTGCCCATTTTGTGGGACTAATAATGGTATTGTGTGCTTTCAGTACAACCTTGTCTTTAGTGTTTATTTTACATTTTCAGATGAATTATTCACAATGTGCAGTCAAGACCTCAGCAGATGTAGCTCCTATACCTGAAGGCGCATTGATTTCCCCAAGGCTCTCCTTAATGTGAGAAAAGCCTTTTGAATAACACCATGAGTCATTATCTTTATTTGCAGTTTGACAATGACCAGAAGGGAAGAGATGAAAATGCATCTCCGCCCACAGACAACACACATCTCCTTATGGTACACATGATTTAGTTCACACAGGTCATGAATACAGTTTTATCAGTACACTATTTTTCACAATGAGGCACTTGGATATAATTTCTAATCAAGAAAGGAAATGTCAGATGTGTCATTTGGGCCGACCAGCTGTGTGCTAGTGGTGACATCATTTCTACATTTATACTACTATGTTACCACTAGCTGCCACTGCCACCAACAACTTAACTCTTACTTTATACGAGAGACAAATTAAATGATAATAAACTGTATCTGAGGATACAGTTTGTTACTTAAATTACTTACTTAAATACATTTTCAGCATTATAGCACTGCTTTTTTAAATTATAGCTTCTCAAAAAGATGTAACAGACCTGCATTTACCCCCTTTGTTCATGCCAAATGTAACCACATGGAAAAAATCTCATGAGATAGTTTTCCTCATGTGTGCACAGTCTTGTGGCAATTTTATCGCGCGAGATCTTGTGGCTCAAGAGCTCGTCTCATCCCTACTGCAAAACATTACTGCCATTTGCCTCACTAGTTCGGGCAAAGAGTACTTTGTCGATTGAAGTTTGAAGCCCTCTGCAAATAGTACAAAAACATGTCTCTTTGAACTTTCATACAGATGCCCCTATTGCCTCTACTCCTACTACCGCACGACACCACTGTTGTTACCGCTACTATTGCCACCACAATCAATACTACGTCTGGCCATACCCTTGTTGTGAAGTAGACTTTGTATTCCCTCATTCATCAGAAATGGTCCAAGGTAGAAAACGTTTCAAAGGTTGTCCAACTTAAAGGTGCACTAGTACCTTTAATGGGTGGGATCCTTCACCTGCTTGTCTCCATGTTTTGTTTTATTTTTTTAGCTTTGCTTTGAACGCATCACAACTATAATAGTAATAATAACTATTTATATAAGACTTTTTTAACAGAGTTACAATGTGCTTTACATACAGATGAAAAGCAGGCAGAATGCACAGATTAAAAAATGCAGATGCAATACAGAATAAAAATAACTGTTCTACTGTACAAATACAAATGTTATATAAGTGCATTTTTTTACTTGGATTTGAAAATGCCTATAAAGTCAGCTGCTCGTAGATCCATAGCTTTGGGGCTCTGATAGAGCAGCCCCCTCTAGTATGGAGTCAAGAGAAGGGTCTTGTCAGAAGAGAAAAGTGAGTGACCAGGAAAATATGGACAGAGGTCAGTAATATAATGGGGGCTGAAGCCATTAAGTGCTTTAAAAGTTATTAATAAAACTTTTAAATCAATTCGAAAGTTGTCTTTTTATTAGTCAACGGTCTTGCCGCAGAGTTCTGTACAATTTGGAGACGTTTCTGAGATTTTTGACCAATACCTGCATACAATGCATTACAATAATCTAGCCTTGAAGTGACAAGAGCATGGAATATTTTTGCAATGTCTCTAATTTGCGGGAAACAAGTTTGAACTATTTTTGTAATTTGAGAGTCATAAGTGAAGTTTGTGTCAAAGACCACTCCTAGGTTGTGGGCAGTTTGTATTATAAGGAAAGATAAATTCTCAAGACGGTTTTTGAAATTGTTTCTCGTATTTGTCGGATAAAATAAGAAGAATCTGGTTATTTATGTCATTGAGACAGTTGAAAACACGTGATAAAGTATTGGGATTATTATTGGCCAGGGGTATGTATAGTTGCATATCGTCTGCGTAACAGTGGAAATTAATATTATGTTTTCTAAAAATATGACCAATTGGAAGCATGTAAATTGTGAACAAAGTTGGACTGAGAGGAATGCCACAAGAAAGGGGTGCCAAAGATGATGAGAAATGTCACATTACAACTGAAAAAGATGTTTTGATAAATTAGATGAGAGCCATGCAAGTGCTGGGCCAAAAAGACCCACCCAGTGTTCCAGTCTCTCTAACAGAGCATTGTAGTCTACAGTATCAAAGGCTGAACTAAGATCAAGCAAGACTAAGATGGAACTTGCCCCACTGTCTGCTGCTAGAAGCAGATCATTTGTTACTTTGTATCTTTCATTTACTTAATTGCAGGTGTTTTTATTGAAAATAAAGAAAACTGAAACCCAAGCATTCTTATTTTTGACAGTGAGCTTCATATAAAGTCCTGTGTCATTATAATAAGTCTAACATAGGCCCTACATTGATTATTAGTCAATTAGGCCACAGGGAGTGCACAGCAAGTGTTGAAATAGGCCACCTGCCGACTGCAGCTTGACCCAAGGATTAAGATTGGGAAGGCCTGGCTAAAAGGAGGAGACATATAGATAATCTCTTCCTCTAATTGTGCTTCCCTATCAATAGATTAACACGTTGCTTTAGTGGTTCATTATTTTATTGCTTATTGTTTTTATAGATTTATAAAAATAGTTGATGGTAATTGAGAGTTTGAGCTTATGCACTACTGATGTTGTTACTTTTAAAATCAAATTTTGTACTTTTTTGTGTTTTTTATGTATTATGTATGCACAGTGCTGAATATAGTATTGAATAGTTGTGAATAATTGGGTTAAGAGTTAATAATAGAATTTTGTCAGATGCTAGCGTGTAACTGTGCTGACAGATTGGATATTGATACTGGCTCCGGGGCAGGCTGCTGTGGCGTCAGTATAGTTTCTCGGTGTCTTTTCTTGCCTGTGTTTTGGATGCGGCTGTTTGAGCTAATGGGATCTTGGCCACTGAGTCTATAGTCTTCCTTCCACTGCTCACTGCTGGGCTAATTTAGGCCCCCTAAGCTGCTGATACTCTGTGCAAGTAAATTAAGTAACCTGACCACAAGCACCTTTGGAGGAGGCCTGGTGCTGTCAGTGTCCAGATGACAGACTGCTGTGCACTGACCCCAACAGTCAGTGTTAGGTCTAGAATGATATACTGAATATTTCATTTTTAATGTTTTTATTTTGCACTAATCCATAACATTTACTGTTTGTTAAAGTGTATGGCATTGTTTCTTAAAAAAAACAACTTCATGGCATAACAAGGATAACACAAGGATGCAGTTATATTCATTAATATTTACTGTCTCTAGTGACCTCCATATGACGCAATATTTGTGAATCTTTATTATCATCTGCATAGCAACAACAACAACTAAAAAACATTCAGTTTATAAGTTTTAATCTTTAAATTGCATTTTTAAAATGGAGAAGAGTAGCTAATCTCTTGGAATCATCGGTTTGAATGAAAATCCTAAAATTTTATGTTTTTAGTGAAGCAGTGCTTGAGTTGATGATTATTTATAATGCTGTGTGTGGCAGTGATGCATTAAAGCAGCACTGAGGTCCTTGAAACCAGCCTGAAACCGGCAGCTAGGCAACCAGGTTCTGAAAGTCCTTGGTTTTTCTGAAGATTCTCCCTCCAGCTCCTCACAGCACTCTGGAGGAGGTGCTCTGTCACTGAAGCTACTGAATGCAAGATACACAGGCAAACCAGTCTGGTGCTGGAAGACTAGACCAAATAGGCCATGGTCATTTTTTTGAAATTACTGTCCTACTTAAAAAAAAAACAAAAAAAACAATTATATTGTATTTTTCTGGGAAAAAAGTATAATTTATCCCTATTAAAACAGAAGAAACTGTGGTATATTTTATATATATATATATTTATTCATTCATTCTGTTCACTATGTTTTCAAAATCCTTTGTTCAATATCATGCATCAAATTGAGAAAAGACATGCCTCAGCTGTGGTGTTACAACGAGAAAGGTTTTCTAGCTCAGAGTATTTTGTTGTTGACCATAATTTTGTAACCTGGAAGTGCAAGACATGTTGAACTACATTATAAATATCATGGAAACTGTTGAAGACTTGTGCAACACTGATGCAACATACTGCATTTTGAATCCTTTGTATTAGAAGTTCTGCAGTGTATGGTGGGCGCAGTGCAGAGAAAAGGAGTAAAACACAAAAGGACTTCACTTTCTGTATGCTGCTGCTGTAGTAGTATAATGTGGAGACGATCTGATCCAAATGATAAACCTTCTTAAAGGTCCTATATTATGCAAAATTGACTCCTGTGAGCTTGAAGCCATGTTAGATCAAAAACATAGCTGGAGGAGTTGTGTTTCATTCACACATGTTTAACACACAAACCTGCATATTTAGGCTGAGTTCTTCTCTCAAACAGAAAATACCTTGTGATTGCCTGTGGTTATACAGGAAGTGCTCCACTGTCTTTTTAAACTAGAATTATTTGGATAATTTCAGCCCTGGAAATGCCTCCTCTGAACAAAAGGTAGCTGTTAACATGAAAACTACCACTACATGACATCACAAGGTGGAACAGAGCATTTTGAGCTTAGAAGACTGAGACAGACTAGGTTTACACAAAAACATATGTGAATGAAACAAAACACAACTCCAGGTATGTTTTTGAGGAGGTACCAACGTTCTAAAATGACTAAAAGCTCACAATAATTTTGCATAACGTAGGACCTTTAAACATCCTGGTATGTCTTTGATGAGGAAACAACATTATAACATAGGTCTGAAAATAGTATAATATGGGCCTTTTAAATGTTGGTGCAAAAAGTTAACTTCACCTGCTATGCCTAACTGGTATATACCCACTTGAATCTTATCTATTGCATTTCTCCGACTCCCACCTCCTCCCTGTTCATCCAAATGGATTGTGGCCCCTCATGCATCCATCCCACTGGCAGGAGGTAATGCTATAATCCATTTTATTCGCTTCACCTGTCATAAAGTTATGGCTGATTAGTGCATTTTCCCTTGTTATCTCCTCCTCCCGGCTCAGACTGTGTGATGTATTGCAGACAATTATTGTGTGATGTATCAAGAATCATTGTCCCTCTGCGGTCATTACTGCTGGGATCGTAATATTAACAGTCATTTATCTTTATAGACCAGGGACTTTCTCATGTGTAAATAGTTCTAACGAAGCATAGATCAAACTGCATTTCCTCATATCTTAATTTGAGGCTGTCACTGCTAAGTTGATTTGAGAGACAAAGGTATTTACGCTGTGCTCCTGCTGGACTTGGATGTTTACTGTTCTTTATTGCGCACAGACACAACAGGGGAAGACGTTTGCCATTGCAGTGGTCATTTTCAGGGCCAAGTAGCTTTCATGTGGATTAAAATAAGGAAAATGCCCACAATACACAATCATTTTTCTCATTATATTTGCCCAAACTTTAACTGAACAGTGCTTGTTGTTTTTCCTAGATGTTTCTCGATTGCAAAAACACCACATTTTATATTTGACTACCTTAATACCACCCACACAATGTTGATGTTTAAAAGTTCTCTGTGTAACCTTTGTGGTGGAGGGCGGGTATGCCACCTGCAAGCCTCCTTGAAGATGTTATTGCTTTGCTTAAAATCTTCCACAGTATAGCATTTAACATATATATCTTGCATTGAAGCAATTGCATTGTTCAGTACCTTGGAAAAAATAACAAACTTCTTACTAGGGTGGTCAAAAGTATCGAAAATCAGATACTAATTTCGAACAAGTATTACTACATTCACTGTCCTGTGAATGTGAGTCACATTCACAGGACAGAAATGAACCTTTCCTGAATAGCTTCAGAATGATCTTGAGCTGTATCAGAACAAGTATAAGACACATAGACTAGTATACGTCCAGGGATCACTACGGAATCTACCTGGACAACTGAGGAATTACACAGATATAAGGCCACATGAAGGAAGTACTACGATTTAATGTTGAAAATAGCATTCTATTGTCTTAAGAGAGTTTCATTGTAGTATTCGTGGTATCGGTATTGCTGTGAGTGTGCCTGCCTCACCGCAGATCTGAGCTAATGATGTCTCCTGCTTGTCTCCATGGAGATTAGTTAGTTTAATACCATGCTGAGGAACATTTCAGGTAAAATGGCAAAAAGCAGAGGATTTGGGATTTTATGCTGACATTTTTGATATATGCAATTGTTTTTCATACGTTCACGTCCGTAATACAGTTTACTTACGTGGATGACTTTGAACCCCACCGTCAGTATCACCATCTGTTTTTTTCATCCCATAACATATGTACATAAGCTGCATATCTTACACAAGATAATTCAATATGATTACTCAGCCTCATCACAATAACCATAGTATCAGTAAACCTTTGAAAACATGTACCTTTCACTTTACCCATCCACAAAGAACAACAGCGCAGTCCTTCACTCTTAAAAGTTCTACCAATGCATTTTTGGTATGTTTAGCTTGTCTGACTCACCACATTCACAATTCATTGGTGAACATAGTGTGGTGATGCTATGTAACTGGCTGTCATCTCAGAACTGTGAAGGACTGCTGCTGCTGTTGGCCTGGCAAAAATTCAAAATGCAAATGTTATTATTCATCAGTAATAAGTGAGACATCAGGTCAGAAGCATTATGGTCTGTTGGTGAGTTTTAGGCAGAGATAAGCTGCAGAACACTTGCATTATGTTGTCACTAATTGGATCTGATGACGTAGTTTGGGTGGCAATCTTAAAAGCATTTTTCATTTATCTATTAACCCTTTGCACTTCGTCATTTTACTTGTTACTTTATAAATATTGGATTAGTAACACTATCAATGATCTCACTGTCTTTCATTTGCATGTCCACTGTGTAACCAGATATCCATGAAATGCATGTACACTTAAGGATACTCTATCTGGGAATATAGCGGCAGAGCAGTTTGGAGGTTGTGGGTTCAACCCCAGTTCTCTGATACTGAGGGAATAAAATGAGTAGATCTGAAAATAGTAGCAAGTTTGTGTAAATGATCATGTCCAGGCCAAAACTATCCCTGCTTCACGTCACCAGAAACTGGGGTAGTTTTGAGATCTCAATGTGTGCTCTAATGCATCTTCTTAAAGGCCGGGCCAAATGCAGAGGACAGAGGGTCTTAAACAATAAATAATAACCTTACTTAACTTAAGACATGTCTTTTCATTTTTGCACATTACTTGTACATGGCTGGTGCATGTGGGTGGTATACCATATGTACATGTATAACAGACATCACACCTTGTTTTTCCTGTGTGAATTAATAGACCCAACACTATCTGAGCTAGCAGCGTTATTTCTCATGGGCCTAACTGAGCAAGATAAAGCGGCAGAGTCGTCGGCTCCAAGACGTGATGTCGCTGCATGTTAGGTTAAGAAGGGGACACAGAGGAGTGCTGCTGCAGAGAGCTGTAACCATCCTCTCTGTGAAACTGCCGGCTTCCTGTGGTTTGGCTCATTGTGTGCATGGTTTATGATGCGCCTGGCGGAGGAAGACTTTTGTTGTTCGGTGCACTATACACATCTGTGAGATCAGGCTGTGTGCAATATTAGAAAAATGAAACCATTTTGAATAATGCTGCAATAATGGGTTGACCAGCAGAAACGATCTTTGAAATGAGGAACTTTTAGTTGGGTAAGGCTTTGCAATCTTAGTTTTCAAAGGATAGCCTAAATCTATAACAAAAATGGATATTCACATGGTTGAACAAAACCCTGAGTGAAGTCTCTGTACTATTCCAATGAAGACAATGAAGGGTTTTGTTATGGGCCTAAGCGTAAATGTATTTGTTTTAATTAGATAAAAATTGATCTATTATGTAAGCAATATACAAATTTGTGGTGTGGCAAGTACTTAATCATGAGCCTACCTTGCTGCATGGTTAACCTTGGAGTCTTTACTTTTATGGTATAGCTACATGGTTCATCACTGTTGCCATATGGTTTGGTAAATTTATTACAATATAAAATGTGGCCATGCACATTATCCGCACTCTAACATCTGTGAAGGTTATGTCAGAAGAGAACACCGTAAAGCACCGTCCCTTGCACACTCTCCCTATTGTCTCATTTGGTCCCACCTTGTAATGTCACAACGGGGTCAAAGTCAGAGGACGTTTATATCACCCTGTCATACTTCAGCTCCTCTTTGGGATGGCCAGGTGATATGTCCCCTGTTTGTTTGTGCACGACGGCCTGACCCCTCCCCCTCCCTTTGCCTGTCTCCTGTGGGACGGTGACTGGGGGATTAGCGTGGATTTAAAGGCCGCAATAGGACTTAGTGCAGTGAGTGTGGCTGAGTTGGGAGGAACTGATGACACTTTGAGGACATAATGCCTTGTTTGATATCGTCCGCTTGCCCTGTCAGAGGGTTAGACATGTCACATCCCTTTAACCTTTTCTCCACTGGAAAGTCTGTGTTCTCAGTTTCAGATCCTATTCAGAGCCCTCCACTATTATGAGCATAAAGATAAAGTTAAAGTTGTTTTTATGTATTTTTAACAAACAAAAACAAATTGCATGTATGTAGTCTCTGAAATTGTATGTTTGTCTTACAAGTCCATGTCCATATATACGGCCTTGGGATTGGTCCAAATGGTATCTGAATAGTTGAATTAGCAAAAATTGTGAACAACTTTGTAATTATTATCAAGAGTTTCTTTCATTTGCTCACTTCAGCCATCTTCACAGAATATTGCTACTTTTTTTTCACCATTACTTTTATCCAAGTTTGGCCTTAACATATAGTTTATAGGTGCTGTTAATTGAACTCCGTACCCCTCCATTACAGATGTGGGCAAAACAGAAATAAGCATTGATCAACAATAATCTCATATGATGTGGGTGCAGTATGCTTTTATGAGCTCTGTTGTCTCAATATAGTTTATCTTTGTCAGGATCAAGATTCACAGTTGGTCTACAGCAAAAATGGATTCATGAGATCTTCTGCTGGTAGTGACAATGCAGGCCAGATAATGAACAACACTTAAATGCTGGTTATTTGAAAGTCGTGCCGTTGTTGCAGACATAAGGCAGTATTTGTATTCAGAAAGGAGCAGGATAGAGTGACCTTTATTAATCTGATGGAGTGAAATCATCTATAATACCAAACATCTTGATCACACCAGCCGTGCCGCAGAGGGAGCTGCTCCTGTGAAGGTGTGCAATAAGAAAGAAAACACAATCATAGTGAATTATCTAAAGTGAGGTACTGTACACAATCACATTATGAGAGGAAATAATACAGTATTATACAGGATTTCTGCAATGTTATACAGAAAATGTGATACCTGTTTACAAGCATTGTGATTTACACTAATTAAGTCTGGAATTAGTCTGGTTTAATTATTGTTGCAGAAATCGTTGTGGCACTTTAACCCCCTTGACCTATAAGAATGCCTGATCCTAAGCTCATCACCCCCAAATGTCACTGAAAGCTGATGTGTGATAATGTACAACACTGTAGTGAGTGACTTATTTAGTTAGTTATCTCACGTGTTTTTTCTGAATCCTATAAAGTACTAGCCTTTATGTCCAGATGGACTTGGAAAAAAGTCAATTTATGGTCAACAAAATGTATGTCATTTCAAGTGTTTGCCCAGCTTTTGGCCTGCAACACTGGAGCTCATAGTGTGACACTGTGTTCAGTAAATATCCACAATATGTTGTTTGTGTATTCTGGCCCACTGTGGCTGAGTGCCTGCTATCTGCGCTGCACTGCTGATAGGTTTTCTGTGTCAATATTGTCTGAGTGCATGTAAAGCAGCCAGCTAAGGTGTTTTCTATCTCTCTTTCTGCAGAGGTGCATTTTCTGAGGTGGTGATGGCTCGGGAGAAGGCCACGGGGAAGATGGTGGCCATCAAATGTATCCCCAAAAAAGCACTTAAAGGCAAGGAGACCAGCATCGAAAATGAGATTGCAGTGCTCAGAAAGTAAGTATGGCACAGTCTGCAAAGAGAACCTGCTTTATCGGTCAATTGATATTTATACTGGTAGGCTGATTTAATGTGGGTTAAATACATTTTTATTTTGTATTTCCTTGTGAGTACAATAAAGTGTTCCTTACCTTAACCTTTGTTACACATTGTATTAAACAGCAGATTAGTTTTACTTTACATTAATTCATAATAATCAGTTGTACTTTTATTCCTATTTCTTGTCTATTAAAGTTGTGATAATTTAGCCTGAAGTGTAAATAACACTTTTTATTGTTTTATTTTTATTGTTTAAATCAAGATTATTGTATTCTGGCATTATTATTATTATTTTAAATACAATCAATTTAAGATTGAGGACGGGTTCACAGGCTTCTAGAAAAAAAACCCTATTTCGCTGAAAGACGTCGTGTTACTAATAATTCTTGTCTTACATTATGCCAATTATGATGCAATAGGAATGTACCCAGCCTTTTGACAAACTTTGAAACACTCCATTGCATCATCCAGTGGAAACTATCCTGACAGTAAAGTGCTTCAGTGAAGAGGGCAGGTACTCGTCGGTTTATTTAACAGTCAATTCCATCTAGCCTCAATTTCAGGTCGTCAGTGTGGACACTCACACACTCAGCCCTGACAGGTGACAGGCCGTCCTCCGCTGGGGCCTGCTGTGGGATGGTCCCTGGAGCAGCTCACTTATCAGTCACTTCTGAACGACCAGTTGTTGGGTGTAGTTGCCTGGATACAGTTGCTAAGGCGCACATTCTGATTTTTGATGTTATTGTTCTCCAT
Source organism: Periophthalmodon schlosseri (assembly GCA_000787095.1). Classification (NCBI taxonomy): domain Eukaryota; kingdom Metazoa; phylum Chordata; class Actinopteri; order Gobiiformes; family Gobiidae; genus Periophthalmodon; species Periophthalmodon schlosseri. The sequence continues at coordinate 14,539 of KN474912.1, forward strand.
ACTGCAGCAGGTGGTCTCCACATTCTAGGATCTGATCATGTCAAAAACTCAGATGGATCGGAGCAGTCTGGATTGTTGTTTTTTATTCCCATTATAGATTTTAGATATTAAAATTGACAAATGTTATATATTTTGATATCCTATAAAATAAATTAACAAATATAAAATAACCTATAAAAAAAAATACGTGTATAATTTGTTGTTAGCAACAGATCCACTACCACAAAACTTTTCTTCGTGTTTCATGAGCGATAGAATGATGCAATAGTAAAAAATATAAGACTCTGAATATGTACCAGTTTTTGTTTAATGATGATAGGGGGAGTAATTTAACAAGCCATAAAGCACCAATAAAAAAAGAAAAAAATTCCACTTGGAATCTTTAGCTGTAAAATCCAAAGATTTTTATAATTCCTCCATGTGGAATGTGATTAGTTTATTATTTTAGTTTATTGCTAATATCTCCTTAATAACATGTTCTGCATTTGGTACATTATTTAGTTATTCTCAGTAGTGCTCTGAAAAAGGCATAGCATAATTTCTCTTCTTTTTGGAGTGAATATTTTCTCTTTAGTCTTACACAGTCACATTCAGTCACAGGTATGCATGTCCATAAATGGGGTTGTATGACATAACATTATTGGAGAGAGCTTGTGGACCCAACCACTAACACAGTGAAGTAGTTATAATGTTTCTTAATAAAATAATCTAATCTAATAATAATAATAAGAAGAAGAATGGAATAATATGATCTGTGTTGTTCTCCAGTGAAAGCAGAAGTTCTGAAGGCTGTTTTGTCCTTTGAGATTTGTTTTCCTCAGCCACCTGCCCCTCTTCCTGCTCTCTGCCGTGTGCACGCACCACAAAACCTTGTCACTCGGTTGCCAGGACACAGATTCCTGGCATTTACATTTTCCTTATATTAATTTCTTCAGGTGGTCTTGCCAAGCAGGGAGAGGGTGGGCTTGTTTCTTGGTGATGATGCTGATTCATTGATTCGCATCCTCTAAACACCCCCACAAGCTCACACTCAAAAGATTTTCACCTTTTTGAACATCGTAGGTTACAAACGATTACATGTGTGAAACATTACAAATGTTCAGAATACAATACACATTCAGCTGTCAGTACTGACGGATTTATTTATTAAATATATTTTTTTGTTTTGTTTTTCTCTTGCAGAATAAAACATGAAAACATTGTGGCGCTGGAGGATATTTACGAAAGTTCAAACCACCTTTACCTCATAATGCAGCTGTAAGTTTTTACTCTGCTACCACTTTCATGGATCATGCATTAAATAGCCATTATGGTTCTGATGTAGAAATCAAAGTAGGTGTTGTCAGAGGAGGCAAATGGAACAAAGTGCATAAGGCATATGTTTCTGCAATATACTACAGACATATTACAGATACATGTAGCCTTTATAATAAATCCTGATGGGGAAATTGTACTGCTTTGCCAAGGACACCTCCAGCTCAGTCGTTGTTATCTGGCCAATCTCATCAGAGGTTATATAATACTTCCTATAATGGAGGCATAGGCTCGAATGGACAGTACTACAATGTGTTGAGCATTCAAATCCCTGGGTCCCAGAGAGATATCCAGTGTCCTGCCTCTCTTTACACTTTTACACTACTTCACTTTATTCTAATAATTTCCCATTCTAAAAAACGGACACAATTTACACTTTACTCTTGCATTACCATTTTTTTCACAGTACACAGTTGCGCATAATTCTATGGGTAACTACTTTGTTTTTTATATATGAAAAAAACAAAAAACATTTGCGTCACTAGCTGTATTTTAAAAGTCAAATGTCTCCAAGTGCATTTTGTGGTGCAGTTCTGACGCTCTGCCTGTGCTACCTGTTCCTTTGCTAACATTTTTTGAGTTGCATCGTCATGACTTTCTTTCATTGGATGGTTATATTTTGTTTTTTGTGACTAATGCATCAGCAGTTCAGACAGCAATGTTCTAGCCTCTTTGCACCCCTGTTTCATAATGTCATATGGAAATGTCACTTTGGAAACTGTGTACTATTTATTCAGGTGACCTTTTCTCACTGTAACTGATTTTCAACATTTAAGTTTCAACATTTAAGTTTACATTAGTTATTTCAATGCGATACTTTGCACTCAAATATGTGATCAGAAGCCATAGTAATTTCTACATAACAATCTTGTGCTGTCTCAATTGAAGTTTGCTTATTCGTGGTAACTGAAAGTATGCTGATGTGGGCTATGTAAAAAACACTGTGGCCTCTGAAAGCACTAACCTTTACATGATAGCCTTTGGTCCTCTTTCGTTTGTTCACAGGGTGTCGGGAGGCGAGCTCTTTGATCGCATTGTCGAAAAGGGCTTCTACACTGAGATGGATGCTAGTCGCCTCATTCGACAAGTGCTGGATGCAGTAAACTATCTCCACTCCATGGGGATCGTGCACAGAGACCTAAAGGTACCTCTGAACTTTGACCCCATGGACTGGAATAATCTGCAAAGTTACTTAGATCTCAAACTCCATGGACCAAACGCAGGTTTTATGTAATGTCCACAGAGACAAAGTGGTGGGCGTTCTGTGGTTGATTTACAAAAGGAAAATGTGACTAGTTTCAAATCCACAGACACTGTTAGTGCTTGTTCTTCAGTTCAAATAGTGTATTTTAGTGGCAATGTATTTACCTTTTGTTATTTCGTTTCAGCAAATTAACTACACCAAATTAACCAATGTACCAAAGTATGGGAAGTAAATTAATAAATCTATAAAATGCAATATTTACAATAAGATAGCATCCATCCATCCTGCTTATCTATATGTTGTTGCTCGTACTAGAATCCACAGTATGCCATTAAATGTATCTGTTATCTTTATTTTATTATAGGTGTTTCATTTCTCAAAAATACCTTGCAAAACATGCATTTGACCTGTTACTTGGTCAGGTGGTACTACTTGTGCCCATGAAGATAAATGTGTTCAGTACACTCTAAAGGAACATCTAGGCAAAGCAGTAACACCTAAGTGACGCATCCTCTACTAAGAAAGTTACATGCTGCACCTTTAAGTCTACTCTACTATAAACCATACTCAATCAATGGTACTGTGACTAAGCACTAAACAGTGTCCAATTGAATTAGTTCTGAAGTTAATTATATTCCACTGAAGAAGTCATAAATTCCTGAGTGTATTGTACCTTTTATGCTAACCTTATCAGTCTGTTTTGAGTGTTGTAAATTGTAAATGCAAAGTTTGAGTACACAAATTAAAGCTTTTACCTTTTCAAACTCCTTTTTTCTTTGTAGCCAGAGAACCTGCTCTACTTCAGCCCCCATGACGACTCTAAGATCATGATCAGTGACTTTGGCTTGTCCAAGATGGAGGGCACTGGAGACGTGATGGCCACCGCCTGTGGGACCCCGGGATACGTGGGCAAGTTCGACCTTTGAACCCCCTGCTTACATTTAATAATGACACGGTTTGGACAAACATCAGCAAATGTAATCTTCAGTTGCCACGGCTACACACAGCCATCTGCTAGCTGTCACTACGACATTGAAATTCTCATCCGGCCTGGAATGAAATGATATATTTTCACAAGACTGATTCATTATTATTTCTTCACAAATTCAACTTTATTCTCTTTTTTTTTTCTCTTAGCCCCTGAGGTATTAGCACAGAAGCCCTATAGCAAGGCCGTGGACTGTTGGTCTATTGGAGTTATTGCGTACATTTTGTAAGTATCTTATTGTAAGTATGTAGCATGCAATTAAAATCTGAATTACCCAACTCTTATAATCCCCATAATGAGTATTGTATAAGCAGACAAGCAGTATAAGTGACAAGAAACGGACCATTGCTTGCTTACTTTTCCTTCTGAAAACGCAATATGCCAAAGAGTTTGTGAGAGCTAGGAACTAGGTTTTCTTGGTAAATGGTCACATTTTTATATAGTGGTTTTCCACCTTCAACGCGCTTTACATCAAGGAACCACTCACCCATTTACACACACGTTCATATACCAGTGTATGCAGACACTGGGGGCGAGGTGGGTTAAGTGTCTTGACCAAGGACTCAACAACAGCATTCATGTGTGGGACCGGGATGTGGACTGCCAACCTTCGAATCAGTGGACAGACGCTCTACCAACTGAGCTACTGATGACCCCGCGCCATCTTGTTATTTCTGTTATTTACTTTCCATGTCATGTTATTTAACAAGTCCATATATTTACATGGCGATAATGTTTCCATGCACTTTATGTACTCAGAGCGTCTTCCAGTTAAAGGAAGCACCTGACCATCATGTTGCTTCACTGATCACATTTTACATTTAGCATGAGGGGCGAGAGGAAAGTGTCACATTCATCCACAGTCTAATTAACTAAATTGGTGTGTATAATTAGCTAGAAGAAACTCCCCAGTCTCGTTATAATTTTCTGAGCCGTGATGCATTTTTAGATAATGGCCTCTCACTACTACTGACTTCTCATCCTCTTACACAGTTGTTGCGTGATTGTATGTTTTTTTTGCCCTTCTTAGTTCTCATGTAGCGAGTGTAATCTCCCAAGAGCTGTCTCCCATTGCATGCTATGTTAGAAATCAAACTGCCACTGAGTCTGATTAGGCCTGCTGCTTAAATCCTTTTTAGATTTCGATTGAAGTTTTCTCTGTAATCCTGTGTCTTGTCAGGCTGTGTGGATACCCGCCCTTCTACGATGAGAATGACTCCAAGCTTTTTGAGCAGATCCTGAAGGCGGACTATGAGTTCGATGCTCCGTACTGGGACGACATATCAGACTCTGGTGAGTGGATATTGTCCTCAAACAAACAAATGTGTGTATTAGACATGACTTTGTGACAGTATGTATGACAGGACATTAGGACCGTGTTGCTTACACGTCTTTCATCAACTGCACAGTTAAGATTTACAAAAAGTATCCACGGGTTTCAGAATGATAAGAAACAGTTGCATAAATTCTCAAAATGCTGCATACAACCGGAAGCTTGGCATTTCCCTTTTCCAAATAATAGGCTATATACTAAAACAGACCTATTATGCAAAACTTTTTTTAGAACTTTTAACCATGTTGTAGTTGTTTCCCCTCACCATTTACTCACCCAAAATTATATTTGGAGTGATTTGTGCATATTTGAGCAATCTTTAATGATGCCATATTGCTGATCAATCCCCGTTTTTCACCGCCACCGGCATACGCCCACTGCTCTCTTCTTACTTTGTTCTCCAATTTTATTTTCTTAATTGGTGAAACACGCAGGATTCGGCAGCGCTGCATAGTCATTTTGGTAGAAATGGAAAAAAAAAATCCGCTGCTCGCTAGCGTGATCTGCAGCTGTCCATCAGAGGTGCCGACTTTGTTGTGATAATGTTTATGGCGATGTCAGCACGTCAGTTTTCTAACACAGAAGTCAGCGGACTTGTTTCTTTTAAGTCATTTTAGATGAATAATGTTATTTAAGTAAATAAGTAAATTATTATGAGTAAATTATAACATAATGATCCATGGGTGTCACAGATTAAAGCTATCTTCTTTAATGAAGGACTCAATTACATTACTTGACATGTAATTTTGTGTGTGTTCAACTCTTATACAAACTTGCCTAGGTGAGTTTGTCATGAGTAATATGTTTAGGTCTTTTGGCTGTATTGAAGTGGTGAGTATTTCTTGGCTGAACATGTTGTTGACCTTTTTGTGCTCCCCCACAGCCAAAGACTTCATCAGTTCGCTCATGGAGAAGGACCCAGAGAAGCGTTTCACATGTGACCAGGCGCTGGAGCACCCCTGGTGAGACACACCGCCCCTTACTGCGCCGCTACCAGACACTCAGCAGGCAGCTCAC